>BGPT01001590.1:44806-69929 GCA_003297045.1 Symbiodinium sp. clade C Y103
GTGCACGCCGTTGTGGCGCCAAGCACATTTGGAAGTCAAAAGTGTCAAAAACTGAGGGTTTTAAGCAAATTTTGAGATGTCAGTTAACTAACTGAACTACCAACTTAACAACTTAACAACTTAACAATTGAACAACTTAACAACTTAACAACTTAACCACTTAACAACTTAACAACTTAACAACTTAGTTAGTTAGTTTGTCAGNACAACTTAACAACTTAACAATTGAACAACTTAACAACTTAACAACTTAACCACTTAACAACTTAACAACTTAACAACTTAGTTAGTTAGTTTGTCAGTTGGTTAGTCATTAGTCAGTCAGTTACTCAGTTAGTCAGTTAGTCAGTTACTTAGTTTGTTAGTCAGCTACTTAGTTAGTTAGTCAGCTACTCAGTTAGTCAGTTCGTCAGTTAGTTAGTTAGTTAGTTAGTTAGTTAGTTAGTTCGTTCGTTAGTTAGTTGTTAGTTAGTTAGTTAGTTAGTTAGTTAGTTAGTTAGTTAGTTAGTTAGTTAGTTAGTTAGTTAGTTAGTTAGTTACTTAGTTAGTTAGTTAGTTAGTTAATTAGTTAGTTAGTTAGTTAGTCAGTCAGTTAGTTAGTTAGTTAGTCAGTTAGTCAGTTAGCCAGTTAGCCAGTTAGTCAGTTAGTCAGTTAGTCAGTTAGTCAGTTAGTCAGTTAGTCAGTTAGTCGGTTAGTCAGTTAGTCAGTTAGTCAGTTAGTCAGTTCGTCAGTTCGTCAGTTAGTTAGTTTGTTAGTCAGCTAGTTAGTTAGTTTGTTAATTAGTTTGTTAGTTAGTTAGTTAGTCAGTCAGTAAGTCAGTCAGTCAGTCAGTTAGTCAGTTAGTCAGTTAGTTAGGCAGGCAGATAAATAGACAGATAGATAGGCCGACGCTCCAACCACCTTTTGATCCATCAGTGGGTTCGCTCTGCCATCCATCATTCACAGCAACTCACCTTTCCTATAGTTTGCTATTCCTGAAACTTCCGCCACCGCCTTGTGCGGTACTACTGGTACCAAAGAGTTTGCAAAAAGGGTTTGTCAATGTATTCAGCAAGGAATGAGTCAGGGTTCTATTTGTTGGGAATTGGAACATGGTCGACCAAAACTTGAAGGTTTTGGTTGGGGCACGATGTGTTGTTGTCATGTTGGGGAAAACCACCAAGCGGCTCTTAAATGTGGCCATTGCACTCAGGGTTTTGTCCAAAACATGACAACCAAAACAAGTGATGACGCCACTGAGGAAACCGCAGGTGAGAGATCAGAAACTTCAGAAGTGGCTGCTGCGGTTGGGACCCAGGAAATGAAACCCGAAGAAGTAAGGCGCAAGCTCTATTTGCTTCATGCGGCTACGGGACATGGACCCCTCAAAAATCTTGTGACCATTTTGAAACAAAAGGGCGCTCCCCCTAATGTCATCAGGGAAGAAGCTGAACGGTTTACTTGTTCGGTTTGTCAAGAACGCAGTCGGCCTCGACCAAGAAATCAAGCTTCTCTGGAAGTGCAACCACAAAAGCTGACTGTGATTTCTGCGGATGTGGGACATTGGGTTCACCCTAAAGGGGAGCATTACCAGTTTGTGTTGGTTGTTGATGAGGGGTCACGATTCAGGGTTGCGAGACATGTCCTCACTGGTAAGAAAGCACACATTTCTGCCTCTCAGTTCATTTCCACGTTGAAAGAATCCTGGATTGAGTATTTCGGAACACCCTCTACTCTCCGTGTTGATCCTGATGGTGCCTTCCGTAGTCATGAGCTTAGTCAGTTTTGTGACCAACTACAAATTTATTTGGACATGATTCCAGGGGAAGCACACTGGAAGCTTGGCACTTGTGAGCGTAGCATTCAATCTGTGAAAGGGGTGTTGGACAAACTTGCCATGGATCAACCTGATCATTCTTTCCAAGACTTGTTGGCTGAAACTGTCAGGGTGTTTAACTCTCGTGAGTACGTCAGGGGTTACAGCCCTATTCAACATGTCATGGGTAGAGCTCCTGATGATCATGGTAGATTTTTCACAGGTCCACGTCTTTTCACTGACGATCTTTGCTGCGAGGGTCCAAGAGAAGAATCGGTGCGTAGCCATCAACTTCGCCAGTATGCTGAGCATCGTTTTCTAGAGTGGAATGGACAGCAAAGACTGTCTCGTGCGGCCAATTCTCGAGGTAAGCGTACCTTGAAGTATCATCCAGGAGACTTAGTGTTTCTTTGGAGAAAACAAGTGCCACACAAAGAGGCTCAACATAAGCCAGGTGCAGGTCGCTTCATAGGTCCAGCTCGGGTCTTAGCTACTGAAAAGCACAGGGAAGATGATGGTTCTCTGCGAGCAGGCAGTACAGTTTGGTTGGTTCGTGGTCGTAGGCTTCTGAAGTGCAGTGTGGAACAACTGCGACATGCATCCCAGCGTGAAGTCATTCTAGAAGAGCTCCATGAACCGGAGGTCCAGCCGTGGGATTTTCCCCGGGAGGAGCTAGGTGGAAATGACTATGATGATATCACTTGTGAAGCTCCTTCAGCAGTTTCTGAATGGCATCGAGCCAATGATCCCGAACTGGAAGAACAACCTCCAAAGCGTTTGAGACCCCAACCTCGAGCCCCACCGGTCCCAGCACCAGCAGAACGTGGTCGCACCGGACGGACAACAGAAACTGTTCGGCCACCACAACGTCCTCGCAGCCGAAGTCGCGGTATTGAGGAAGCATTAGACCGGGCCATGGAACAGAGTTTTGTTCAGGGCCCACACTGGAGTGAAGAAGTACATCAAAGTTTCTTTGTTGAATCAGCCAATGCCTTCTGGGAACAACCTACCGCTATGGTAGCTGTGGAGATTGAGATGCCAGAAACCAAAACACGCTCAGAAAAGGCCCTCAGAGACCTGAAAGCCTACTTCACTGGTGCTATGAAGCGTCGAGCAGTTGAGGTAAGCGAACGACATATGACTCCAGAAGAGTTGCAACAATTTCAAGCTGCCAAGGATGTGGAGGTGAACAACTTCATAGCGGCTCGAGCTTTTGAAGCACTTCCCAGTCATCTTCGAGTAGACAAAACAAAGGCAATTAGAATGAGATGGATTTTGACCTGGAAACACAAGGAAGACGGCTCTCGTAAAGCCAAAGCCCGAGCCGTGTTACTGGGATATCTCCACACTATGAGCATCGTTCCACGACATCACCGACAACAACCAGACAGACCCGACAGATGCAACTACAACTGTCAGCATCAAAGGGGTTTGTCACCAAGAAGGGAGATGTCACAGGAGCATTTCTCCAGTCCAGACCTTATCCCTCTGACCTTACCTGCATACCTTGTAAAGAAATCTGCAAGGCCATGGGCCTACCTGAAGAGTCGGTCACCAAAGTGCAACGGGCTTGCTATGGCCTGGTTGATGCCCCTCTGGAATGGTATAGATCCATAAGTGCCTTCTTTGAACAACTGGGTTTGCAGAAACTTTGGAGTGATCCATGTTGCTGGATCTTAGTGCGTGATGGTGAACTTCGAGGAATCATTTCTGGCCATGTAGACGACGTCTTGTTTTCAGGTAGTGAGGATGACACTCTGTGGCAAGAGGCACGCAATGCCATTCGTAAAGAGTTCAAATGGTCCGACTGGGAAGCAGGTACTTTCACTCAGTGTGGAGTGTTGGTCGAAATTCATGCTGACAAGTCATACTCACTCTCTCAGGAGAAATATGTAGAGGAACTGAAATACATCAACTTGCGTTCGCAGCGACGACAAGAAAACAGTGCTGAAACTGATGCTTGGGAACAATCACAGTTGAGAACACTTCTTGGAGGGTTAAGTTGGTATGCACAACAAACTGCTCCTCATCTTTCCGCTGAGGTGGGACTTCTTCTCTCTGAGGTCAATAAAAGTACTGTTGATACGATTCATCGTGCGAACAAGCTGTTGGACCAGGCCAAAGCCATGAAATCCCATAAACTCAGGATTCACCATATTCCTTTGGAAGAGCTCATTCTTTGTGCTTGGTGTGATGCGGCGACCCACAACAGACCGGATGGTAGCAGCACTCAAGGGTTGATCATTGGGGCTTCTTCGAAAAAGTTGTTGGAAGGGGAATGTGTTCCTGTTTCTTTCATGTTGTGGCAATCCACCAAAATTAATCGTGTTTGTCGTAGTCCTGGGGCCAGTGAAGCAATTGCTGCTGTTAATGCTGAGGATTTGTTGTTTTTCTCCCTTTTCCAACTTTCTGAAATGATGGGACACCCTGTAAAAATTCGTGAAGTGAACACCAACGTGAATGCAGTCACAGGTTGCTTGATAACAGACAGTAGAAACGTGTTTGACAAGCTTTCGACAGAAGTGGTTGCACCAAAAGGTGCCGAGCGTCGAGTTGACCTTGAGGTCATGGGGCTGAAAGCAGCCCAACACAGAAATGGTTTGATTGTTCGCTGGGTGAACAGCGAGGCTCGGTTGTCAAATCCACTCACTAAGGCGCGGGAACTGAAAGAGTTGATGTTATTTTATGACATGGGACAAAAGTGGTGTATTGTTGAAGATGATGCCATGTCTTCTGCGCGTAAGCGTCGTCAGAAGGGTCAAAGTCCTTTGGAGCATGGAAATGGAAAACCAAGCGCGCACACCACATACAAAGATCAAAGTTCATGACTTCTTTCTCCTTCCTCCTGTTGCTTTGCTGTTGTCGTTTTGGGTGATGCAGTGGAGTAACTTGAGTTCTGAGGAGGATTTTGGGGCCATGCAAGTTGCTAACAACTTGAGTGGCATTAATCACCAATTGATGGGAACTCATGCCATAAGCATTTCGGATCCGTCCCAAAAGACCAGGCTGCAGATCATTCTAGGACGCCATAGCCTCCTCCACTGTTCGTTTGCCTGGGGATCTACGATCCTGCGCTTGACTGGTTGACATCCGCACCATTGCTCCTGCATTACATTGTATCCATCTATGTAAGGATTGCAAAACAAGATTTCGAAATATTTCGAAGCAAAAGTGACCCACCAAGCTGCACGGCTTGAAAACCGCAATCCCGGACCGGCGAAAAGTCGTGGTCGTTTCAGATTGATCTATGCTTTCTAATCTGCATGTTCCTCAGGGAAAACTGCTGAAAACAAAAACAGCGGAAGGTTCTCAGCCGTGGTTTTATACCATAGTTTTTCACATTACCTAACAATCCAATTGGTTGCAATTGATATCCCCAATAATGTTAACCCAACAACAGTCAACCCAAAAATTAGCTGGAAATGAATGATGTTTTGCGGAAAATTTGGATGTTAAGATCGATCTCCCAATTTGGAGGATGTCTCTCCCAAAGTTTCAATCACCAATAACCGCCTTGGACATCATCATTTGCAGCCGTCCACCGCCCAGGCTTCCGCGTTTCGGAGCAGCACGAGCACGTAGGGCCTGGGAGGGGCCCAGCTGAAATTGGTATCCCAAATTTGGATCGATTTGGTTGGTTCAAACTGTCTATTGGTATTGTAGATATGAATGATATGAATCACAAGATCAAAAACTAAGCAACGGCGTGCCGGCTGATGGCACCGGTTTTGTGCCTGAAAGGGCGCCCTGCGGCGGTCGAGGTGAAATGGAATGCACTGAAGCAAAGGGCAGTTACCACATGATCATTGGGGGGATATGCTGCTGATGCTGTCATGATCCAATGGAAATTCACACCCGTCCTTAACTGCCAATTGCCTTCGTGCATGCCTTGAAGCCCTGATGCTCGCCTTCTTGGCTTTGGCATCTTCGGTAGGCTCAAGCTGCCGCTTGCCATCAAAAAGAGCTGACAACAAAGGCTCTCGTTCACAGCCTGTCTTTGTCAGCACGTCAGCTAACATTTGGCTTGTGTCAAGCCACTGTGCATATGCCGGCTCATCAGATTCATAGTCGTTGCCACCGATGAGCTCGCGGATCTGCGCCACCAAAATGCGGACTCGCTTGTCCGCTGGCTGTCCCGCATCCTTGTTCAGCGTGCTCTCAAGGCTCTTTGCGTCTGTCATGCAAAGAAGCTTCTTCTTGACAAACTCTCTCTCAAGGTCATTGAACTTCTCATTGGGAAACTGAAGCTCCAGCAAAAATGATCTGACGTAGTCACCAGCTTCAGCGCCAGTAAGAAAACCATTCGATTCGGCTGCCAATGTTGATCTGCACACAGGCTTAATGGAACCAGAGTATGTCTCCACCACGAACAAAGGAGTTGGGGGCCCATCTTTGATGCTTGGAAGGGTCAGTGTCACAACATAGCCACACTGAGACTTGACGTTCTCCAAATTCGCAAAGCTGCTGTCTGAGAAAACACAAACGATGATGTCCTTCAGGGTCAACTCAGGGGAGTAGACAAAACGCCAGGTGGCCTCTGAAGTTTCCTTGAGGGCCTTAACAGCTTTGCTGAGGTTCACCACATCCTTGACTTTGGGTGATCCCATGCTCTCACGTTCACCATGAGGTCTTGTCTGGTTTGTCTCGTGACCCATCCCATCTGGCCAATCAATGCTCTGAAATCGCTGATCTCGTTGGCTTTCAGGGGAGCGTTGATCATGGCCCTGCGGTCCTTGGAGAGGAGCATATATAGTTTATGTTCTCTATCGCATCAAACTGATCAACCTCAATGGTGAAGTCGTCGTACTGACGCAAGTTCTTGCCGCAAAAACGAAATTCTCGGTGTTTGGCTTTCAGGTGAATCTCGGATTCCATGTCCTTGATGGTCTGCATGTAGACCTCACCCTCGCCAGCGCAAAACAAATCATCCACATGGGTAATAAAAATGCCAACCAGCTTGGAGTCAATCACCAAAAGAAAAAGCGGCAGCTTCGATGGCAGACATTCGCCATCCATGCTTCTGGAGGGTTCGAAAAAGTTTCTTCCACCATGATCTCCCTGCATCTTTGGTTCCAAAGATTGATCCCTTGGCTCTGAAGAGATCAAATGGGCTGATGTCAGGAGGAGGAGGCCGGAGCTCGCAAGATCAAAAGTCGGCCAATCCCCTGACTCTGCAAATAGGCAGTTGATGCATCACAAGCAGTGATAAACCATCGCATCATCACAGCAACTGCACAAACCAAATTGAATGCAAGAAGGGAGGCAGTAGGACTATCAGACCGGATGGCCTGTGGATCTTCTTGGTGCCCTTGAACAACCAAACGGCTCTTTGCCTGAAACGGGAATTCTTTCTTGATCTGGGCCTCTGACTTGCCGGTCTTCTTCGCCATGGCTTTCGCAAGAAGTCTTGGCTTGCTATTCTTGTCGGTATGGACCCAGCGCNCTGATCCTTGGCACCTGACGTCTCATCATCGTCGGTGCTTTGGTCTTCATCTTCGAAGTTGTTCTCAGAGTTGTTCATGTGCTTCAGCTGCTTCAAGCGAACAGCATGTGGAAGATCAGGGCAATCCCATGGGTCGTCGTCAACAAAGTATGGACCAGGCTCACGTGCCATAGTGGTCCTCATTGGGTTGTATGGATGCCCATCAAGTCTGTTCGGTTGTTGCATCGCCAAAGTCAAAGGTGTTTGCACTGGTGGAACAGCAGGCGGCTGAACAAGTGCGGGTGGATCTTGTTGAGGAGGAAGCATTTCAGTTGAAGCCATTGCCTTACTCGGCATTCTGGATGGAGCAGCAGAAGGTGCAGGTTCAGGTTCTGCATCAAAAATTCCATCGCCCGTCCTTTCCTTTGGAGGTGGTTCTAAAGGAAGTTCAACATCTTCAGGGATAGAACGCGGTCTTGCTGAAGAGGAAGGAAGGACAGCAGGTTGAGATGGACTGAACTGCAAGGCTGATCCATCTTGTTCTTCTGAATCTTGTTGTTGCTGGGGAAGAGCTGCATGACCTCGCAGGTCGACATAGTTCCGAGCACCCCTGGCATAGGATGGCTGCAAAACTTCTTGTGGTAGATAATGCGCAGCAAGCAGCTCATCTTCACTGGCAAATCGCAATTGCTCGCCAGTCACCAGGACAACTGAAGGACCATAACGAAGCCAGTAGGCATGTGGTTGTCCTCCTTCAGTAAGAAGCTCGGGATATTCAGCTCTTCGCTGGTTTCTGGTCTCAACACCAATCACTCGTGCTGGGCCAAACCATCTGTAGCTTCGCCCTTGAGCTCGATCTCCGGCAGGAGTCTGGAGGCGGTAGAAGTACACATAGCTTCCAACTGGATATGGGCCACGAGTTGGTGTTGATTTGTGGAGAAGTGCTCTTCTGACACGAGCATCATTGTCAAGTCGGATCTGAGCCACTCGAGCACTTTCACGGATTCCAAGGGAGCGTGCGAGAGCGGAAGTTGGGTCATCTGCTGCTTCAAGGATCTCTAAACGTTGTGCTTCATCTTCATCTAAAAGACTGCCAGGGATCCTCACCTCAGAAAGTCCAAGTACCCATTGCACAGGTGAGTATCCAGTGGGCCGTGGAAATGAATTCCGGCACTGGGTGATGATGGAAGTTGCAGTCATCATGTCGTCAAGACCTTGAAGTTGCATGTCTTGAACGCTTCTGTGAAGCACTTGTTTCCAGAGATCGCCAGCTTTCTCGCATTTGCCGTCCTGCCAAGGAGCTTCAAGTGGAATGGTTTCTTGTTCAACGCCATAGGACTTCAGGTACTCACTGAAAAAGGCCAAGTACTCCTTGCCACGATCAACTTGGATTGATTGTGGTAGACCAGCCCATGAACTCCAACTGGTCAAAAAGTGCCGCAAAATGGCTTTTGAAGCAGGTGGCCCCTGAGCTTGTCCCAGGCAACTAACAACTTGATAGCCTGTGGCATCATCGACAATGTTCAAAAATGAAAACGAAGCACCTGTGACATCCTTGCCATAGAAAACATCAATCAAGACATGGTGGTTGAAGACGTAACGGCCAGGAAGCCGAACTGGCTTTGGCCGTCGCCTACCGATGCTGTTTCCGCAGGCATCGCAATTGAGGAGGTCTGCTCCTTGGATCGCTTCAGGCAGTGCACCTTGTCGGCGAAGAATCCTCTGGCGGGTTGTGTTGGTTGGATGTCCAAACTGGACATGAAGATCACGCAAGATCTTTCGCACTTCTGGAGAAATGGTCAACCAACGTCGCCGTCGTTCTGCCTCAGTGATGTTGAGCACTGGATCCAATTCAGCAACTTGCGATGCTCGAAAGGAAGCATCATCGCCAAGAGGTGGTGGATGTTGAGGTGCCTCTTGGACTTCACCATGTTCAGGAGCAGGAAGAGCAGGTAGCTCTGGTACTGCAGGTTGATGTGGTCTGATGTACACTGGTGGTGCATTGTACTGGCCAACAAGTTGGGCAGCTCGTCCAGCTCTTCGCTGGCGCTTTGGAGTTCGTCCTTGAAATTGTTGTTCAGCAGGTCGTACCTCTGAAGGGAAGGCATCGCCAATGTTGGCAGCGGTAAGCTCAGCAGAGCCTTGTTGCAACATGGCCTGGATGACCATCTCGTTGAGAGTGTCTGGCCAAACTGAAGCTTGGAGAGTTCTGAGGCCGAACTTGTTTCGTCCTTCAAGTGGTTGATGTTGATGTTGTCCATCACAGCGGCAATCTTGGAAAATGGTCTCTGCAGCCAAGAGTGAAGTGACATACAGAGATGGCTTGTAGTGGGGCAATCCATTCTCAGCATCTTTGTACCCCACTTGACAGCCATCGACCTTGATGACAACCAAGATGCCCTTGTTGATGAGGTCGACAACATCGGCCAATTCTTCTTCTTCAAGCCATTGGGAGCCTTGTGGTTGCTCTAGAAAAACATGTCGTTTGGCTCGGATTCTATCCTTCACAAGTTTGTTCACCATCTTGAGAATTGGACGTCCGGCTTCTCGAAGCTCAAGCACTGTGATGGCAGATGGTCCGCCTTTGGCAATGTTGAAGCGGGACCAATTTCCCCACGGACCGCATGGTTAAGTGATCACGGTCAAGTAGGGGTCCTCAACTGAAAGATCTTGGCAAACTCGCTTGTAACCTTGGCTGGAAGATGCATCCCATGAAGAAGTGCTGGAGTCCAAAGGGATGCCAACTGAAAGTCCAAAGCAGATGGCCAAAATCGAAAGACCCATCTGACCAGCAAAAAGCTGTTTCAGCCAGGTTTTGCCATAAGGCGGCTTGTTGGGCACCCTGCGAGTCTTTCCAGTGAGGACTTGTTGCTTCTGCCAATCATCACCGTGCATGGAGGATTCCCAAGATTCAAACTTTCGGCTTTTCTTGTTGGTGGCTTTTCGGACGGTGAACTCCTCTGGATTGTCGTTGATGAAGTTGACATCTTCGCAAAGAAGACCTTGATCAAATCCAGGAGGGTCAAATCCAGGGACCGGAGACATCTCGCCTCGGTTGATGGCCCGTTGGATGCTGGCCACTTCGTCACGCAGAAATTCCAAATCTGAGTGACGATCACAATAATCATCTGGGCACTCGCCTTCAAAGTCATGGATCATGTCGGGGTCGATCATTGCAGCAAGCTCATCATCAGTAAATCCATGAAGTCCATCAGGATGAGCTTCCTGTGTTGCCAGTGATTCCTCGGCTGCACCGTGCTGCGGTGACTCGTAGTCATCCAAGGCTGAGAGGTCAAAGTCCAAAAGACTCACAGCCAGGTGACCTTTTGAGGTCCGAGTCAAGGGAAGTCCATGAACCCCAATCTTGGTGAAGGACAGGGTGCGAGAGCCGATGTCAATGATGGTGCCGAGCTCTTCCATGAAGGGTCGTGACAGAAGCAATGGCAAAGCGCCTGGAGCTTCGGCACTGTGAAGTTCACCATTGACCTTGTTGATCCCAATTGGAAAGATCTTGACAGTGTCACTGGCAATCTGACCACCGACTCCCCTGAAGGATTGACGTTTGAGGCGTTTTCGGCTTGAAAGTCCAAGCTTGCCTAGTTCAGCCTCGAAGGCATCAGCCCATTCGGTGCCATGCATAGTCCTGGTACAGCCAGAGTCCAAGATGGCCAAGCCAGGTTGATCTTGATCTGAGGTGGTGAAAGTCTCCAGGGACAGTCGGGTACTGGATGTTGAAGCAGATTGGCACTCGGATGGAACGTTGAGCAAAGCATCTCATCTGGATTTTGTGGTCGTTTTGACATTCGTTCAGTTCCAGCCTTCCAGAGCCGAGTCACTGTGCCCTGCAAAAGTCGTACTCTGCCGTAGAGGTAGAAGGCAAGGCGGTAGAGCTCTGGTGTCAAAGGCTGGTTTTGCAGGGCAAGTTGAAGAGTCTGATGGCAAAATGCTGCAGACTCAGGGCTGGAGGCAATCTGTGCCAGGCTGTACTCCGCGTAGGGAGAATCACCACCGCAGAGCAAAGAGTCACAAGGCAGTGGCTGCAAGATGTCAAGGTCCTCATCCGCAAGTGTTGGAAACTCTGGCAAATCAACTGCTGGTGCAACCAGAACTCCATACGCCCAAAAACGTGGGTCACGATTGCGGATGATCTTTGCAGTCTGAGATCCTGAGCTTTGTTCTGATGGAACCACATCCCACTGCGAAGTTGGAGAAGCAGGGGAACTCGCTGGGCTTGAAGTTGTTGGGCCACGGTGTGGATATCCAGCAGGTGGTTTCAGCGCAGCACGTTGTTCCTCAGACAGAAGTGCATGCTCACGCTCTCGGAAAACACTGGCAAAAAGCTCACGTGATCTCGCAGCTGAGCCCCATTTGGTGCAAAGGGCAATCTGGACCAAATACCTCCACATCTGTGAGGCATTGCGACGTCGACCAACAATGACGGTCTTGTCGCACTCAGAGTTCTTGCAAGTCACATGCCTGGTGTGGCCATTTGCGCCACGATGAAATTCACGTTCATCACCGCCAAGGTAGCTACTGTGCGGGCACAACTGAGTATCTTTCAGCACCATCAGCACCTCTCGTGCTGGATGAAAGCAAGGTGAAAAAGTGAAACTGTCTCTATCTCCATTCTGGATGTCATACTCGGTGACGTTGTTGAAACCAGAGTCGTAGTGGCCTGTCGGAGAAACAGGCAGCTGATCAAAAGTCGCATTGGGCTCGATTGTCTTGGCACTTGACATTGTGGGCATCACCGCATTGGACACAGTCATGGGCTCATCGGCAGAGACCTGGGCATTCTGTGTTGCGGTGTCATATTCAAAAACCTGGGCATTCACAGCAAACTGGTCATACGCAGGAAACATGTCATTCTGAGTCAAGTACTCATACGCAGGAACCTCGTGATTCTCATGGGGCATGTCATTCTGTGGCATCATGTCATTCGCAGGAGCGGCATTGGAATCAGAAATGGCAAAGGAGAAGCAGGCATCGCACTCGTCATCAGATTCCAGTCGATCATGCAAAACAAAGAAGGTTGTTTTCTTGCCATCGGGCTTCTTCTTTAAGGAATGCGAAGAAGCCTTTCCCTTCTTCTTGTTCGGGCAAGCATCATCGCCAACCCAATGACCACGCTGATGACAACTCGTGCAGGTGGTCACTTGCTTCAAAAACTTCACTGCGTTTCTGGCCTCTTTCGCCTTGGCATCGAAGGAGATGTCGCCAGCAGCCTTGAAGGGAAAGGATTGAGACGAAGAGCCAGTCGAGCTCTTGCCCTTGCCCTTGCCTTGCCGTTCTTCTTGAACTGCAAGATTGTCGCCAAGGCTTCAGCCACTTCGCCATTCTCATCATTCTCCAAAGAGACGTCCTGGGCAAGTGTTTCCAAGGTCTCACCTTCCCAGAAACTCTCAGCTCCATCATGCGTAGGTGACTCATAGTCCTCAGCATCGTGCTCTTCATGGTATGTCTCATCATAGTCACCATCATCGTAGATCTCGTCAGCCTCATAGGTCTCTTCGGATCAAGGTTGTAGGACTGGTGGGCCTTGCCACGACCCTTTCCACCAGGACGCCAGCTCTTGTTGAACAGGATGCCAGTGTCTCGGCTGGGTGCTCGAGAACAGCCAAGATAGTCACGGCGAGTGACTGGTTTTCCTGCAGCTTGTGGGAACTGGATCCTCATCGCATTGGCAACCTTGTCGAAGTCATAGTCACTGTTGACAGAACTCAAGACTGAGACCTGTCCGTGGGAAGACAACCCACTGAAAATCAACAGCATCATCGCACGAAGGTTCTTTGAAACCATGGTGTCCTTGCTCATGTCCGCAAGACGTCGGAAATCTTGTTCTCGGCGAATGATGTACTGCTGCATTGATTCAGTTGGCTTCCTCCACACCTGAGGGCTATAGAAGGCCGTCAAAAACAATTCGTTGACCTTCACTGGCTCAACAGCTGCTATGGCGGCCTTGAGGGTATTCAGGAAAAGAACCAAGCCTTCAGAAGTTGGGACGCCTTTGGAGTCCTTAGTCTTGATCTTGGAGTGCTCCATCTTCCTTACCGCCTCATAGGCCGGTCCGCTCAGGCCAGACCTCAGGTGAACAGCTGTTGCCAACTGCAAAGACTCTTGGCCTTCACGGCCATGCCACAAATCCCATGCTCTCTCCTCGTACTCATCGTAGAGCTCAGGGTCACCTGTATACTGGTGAACACCGTAACGGTCGACCTCAAGTTTCATGGTGACCAACACCTTTTGGATGTCAAAGCTCAGAAAGTAGTGCACGTGTAGGCACCGTCCGCAAGGAGGATGCCAAAGAAGCCCACAACCTCCGCAGGCTGCAAGCGCAGGAGCGAGGGCGCTCCGGAGACGCTGCCAAGCGCCAGACGGAAAGCCCCTCACGAAGGGCTCCGTCTACCATCAAAAACCAAGCAACGGCGTGCCGGCTGATGGCACCGGTTTTGTGCCTGAAAGGGCGCCCTGCGGCGGTCGAGGTGAAATGGAATGCACTGAAGCAAAGGGCAGTTGCCACATGATCATTGGGGGGATATGCTGCTGATGCTGTCATGATCCAATGGAAATTCACACAAGATATTTTTGTTGACAAATATGTAATCCTCTGATCCATGCCGCCATGCTTGATTTTTTCTCCAATCCACGAAATACCCAGCTGCTGGCAAATCCAGAAGGTTGCCCAACAATGACGCACCCCAAATCATTTTGTCATGGCCATGGCAGTACATTTATGAGCCACATTGAGCCACCATCCATTTATGGACGACTCCATCGAGCTGGGCTGATTGGAACAGGCCCCGCCTCTTGCATTTTTCCGAGCCCCACGGGGCCTGTGGAAGGTGAACCACATCACATTCCACGGAATCTGAATTCATGGCGTGTACCATGTTTACATATCTATCTAGTGGCAATATATCATAGTGTATCTTCGTATCAAATATCTAGATCTCCAAATTATCATAAATGATCTACATACTATCCATAAATACAGTTAAATATAGTTAAATACACTAAAATTATCTAAACATCCATCATCATCCATCTTGTTTTCTCTACACATGCGCCGGCCATCACCCGATCGCCGAGCCCTGAGCCTTTGGAGACCACGGAGCCTCTCCCGGTTTCGGTCTTGGAATCCACCTGTGTCAATCGGTCGTAGGTCGATGTTGAAAGGTGCACCGTGGTGCACCCGTTGAGGTTTCAACAGAAATCCGGGAATTCTACGAAAAAAAAACAAGTTGAACAGTTGAACAGTCCAAAGAGGTTCAAAGGTTGGGGGGTTACAATTCATTTGACCAAATAGGTAGTTAGCGTAATTAGTTCCTAATTTAAGAAAGTTTCCCCAAAAGACACAAATCTGAGACTGAATTGGTTGGATATCTCCTGGCGCGAATTCAGCATCTTGCCTGTGTCCCATCCACGGCGTTGAATCGAATGACCTTCGATTCAGAGATCTGCTGGGATCTCCCACGACCGCGGATGCACCAGCAGTTGAACTGGTATTTGGATATGAAGCAGCTAGATGATCCAAGCGGCTTGTAGATTCTTGATTCAGCCAGATACTTCATTTGGGTTGCCCTCCAAGAATCAAACATGGTTCGCTGGAAAATGCTCCATTTAGTTAAGGGAATATAATCCAGTAAAAAGGCAATTTAGTTCCGGGGTTTCCCAGCTAGCCAGGTTTGATTACGAGAGGGTACGTCCTATAGTTTTAATTACAAGTCTGGATATAGTTTCCATTACAACTTCCTGTATAACCATACTTCAGTTGGAAGCGTATCGTGTTATATCACGTTATATCATATGTCCTTCCAGCCCTAGGGTTCCCCGACAGCAATACCTCTCTCGCTGAGGTGTTGATATATTCGACTTCATGTTTAGGCTCAGATGGACTGCATTGTCCTTGCCCTTCACGTATCGCTATCCATATCATGGCTGTGGCTGCGAGCTTTGGCCATCCTTTCGGCCAACCTGTGGTGAATTGTGGGAGGTTCTTCATGTGTCTTGGCACATCGTTGTTGCTACGGGGGTGTCGTGGGGGTTGGAGGGGGGTGGGTGGGGGGGGGGTCAATAACGTTCAGATGTTTGCGTTTCACAAAACTGTTGCCAAAAAAATACCAAAACGCTGTTGATGTTGTGTTGAGATCGTATGTCACACGCTCTTGATGCTACGCTCTGATGATGTTGAGATCTTATGTCACACGCTCTTGATGCTACGCTCTGATGATGTTGAAATTGTACGTAACACGCTCTTGATGCTACGCTCTGATGATGTTGAGACCGTATGGAACACGTTGTTGATGCTACGCTCTGATGATGTTGAGACCGTATGTAACACGTTTTTGATGCTACGCTCTGATGAGGTTGAGATCGTATGTAACACGTTCTTGATGCTACGCTCTGATGATATTGAGATAGTATGTAACACGCTCTTGACGCTACGCTCTGATGATGTTGAGACCGTATGTAACACGCTGTTGATGCTACGCTTTGATGAGGTTGAGATCGTATGTAACACGCTCTTGATGCTACGCTCTGATGATGTTGAGATCGTATGTAACACGCTGTTGATGCTACGCTCTGATGATGTTGAGATCGTATGTGACACGTTCCGTTGCAAAGGAAGGCAAGACAGTGCCATTTTGGCCGCAGGTGACCAGGTGGCTGCAGGTTTGGCTCATGTGTGACCAAAGGACAGCTGCGACGGATGGGTCTCTTGAGCACAAGTGCTGGTGACAGAATCGAACACAGAAATATGTTCTGTGCACATTACCTGAACAAAGAACCAGGTTTGGAACGTGTGCTGAGAGCTCTTGCCTTGCACAGACAAAAGGCATCAAGTGGATTGACCCAGCCAATGCTTTCAGCAACTCCTTTGGAGCTTGTGACCCGCCGTGACCAAAAAAATGTTGACTATCAGACCAAACCGCGTTGAGAATATACCAATTTTCAATGATATTTACAATGAATTTTGAAGGTACCTCCATTTCCGCTGGTGCCCACAGTGAATTTGACACATTTCTGATCCAGCCTTCCAAAACTGATTGCATTTTCGACAACCCTTCCAGTGTTTTAGACTTCTTGGATGATAAATAATGATCGATTTCTGTGACAAACATGATTTTGAAGAACGGACATTTTTGAAACATGTCCGCGTGACATTTAACTTGTTTGAGATGCTTGTGTTGTTCTGTACAAACAGAGAACACTGTAAAAAAAAACGCACATCACCCCGGCAAGAGACCCCAAACAGTGTGGGGGTGTGAGGATAATGTATGATAATGTATGATAATGTTGAGGATGATCATGATGATGATGATGATAAAGATGATACTGTTGCGGACGATGATGTTGAGGATGATGATGTTGAGGATGATGAGGTGAAGGAGGATTATGTTGAGGATGATGAGGTGGCGGATGATGATGTTGAGGATGATGACCTTGAGGAGGATGAGGGTGAGGATCATAATGCGGAAAATGAGGTGGAGGATGGTGATGGTGTCCTGGCAAAATCTCTGTACAAGGTGTCTTTTAGAGGTATTTTGGCAAGATCTCTTGATGAGATCTCTGTAGAAGCTCTCTAAAACAGCTCTCTTGGCAAGATCTATGTCAGAGACCTCTTGGCAAGATCTCTCCAACAGATCTCTATGCGTCTCTGTACAAGATCTCCAAAAGAAGTGTCCTGGCAAGATCTCTTTACAGGGTCTCTGTAAGAGGTCTCTTGGCAAGATCTCTGTATGAGATCTCTGTAGAAGCTCTCTTGGGAATATCTATGCAAGAGACCTCTTGGCAAGATCTTTGCAATAGAGATCTATGCAATGTCTCAGTACAAGATCTCCAAAAGAGATGTCTTGGCAAGACCTCTGTACAGGATCTCTATAGGAGTTCTCTTGGCACGGTCTATTCATAAGATCTCTGTAGAAGCTGTCGATAGGAGATCTCTTCGCAAGATCTCTGTAAGGGACTTCTCGGCAAGATCTCTGTAGAAGATCTCTAAAAGAGGTCTCTTGGCAAGATCTCTGCGCAAGCTCTCTCTAAGAGGTCTCTTGGCAAGATCTCTGTACAAGCTCTCTATAAGAGCTTTGCTGGCAAGATCTCTGAAAGAGACCTCTTGGCAAGATGTGTGCAACAGATCTCAAAGCAATCTCCACAAGAGGTGTCCTGGCAAGATCTCTTTATGAGATCTCTGCAGAAGCTGTCGATTGGAGATCTCTTGGCAAGATCTCTGTAAGGGACCTCTTGGGAACGTCTCTATACAAGCTCCCTAGAAGAAGTCTCTTGGCAAGATCTGCCCGAGATCTCTGCGCAAGCTTTCTATAAGAGCTCTCTTGGCAAGACCCAACAGATCTCAATGCAAAGTCTCTGCACAAGATCTCTGCAAGAGGTCTCTTGGCAAGGTCTCTGCACAAGATCTCTACAAGAGGTCTCTTGGCAAGGTCTCTGTACAAGATCTCTATAAGAGCTCTCTGTACACTGTGGCAAGATTTTGCACAGAAGCTTTTACCCACAGAAGCTTTTACACATAGAAAATGTATCTGAGGTTGCGAAATCGCAATTTTACACCAGTTTTTGAAGTTCGACCTCCTTTTCGTGCGAAATGGTTGCAGCTGAAGTTTCAAAATCGCAATTTTACACCAGTTCTTGACCTTCGAAATTTAAATTTTGCAATTTTACACCAGTTTTTGAAGTTCGACGTCCATTTCGTGCGAAAGGGTTGCACCTGACGTTGCAAAATCGCAATTTTACACCAATTTTTGAAGTTCGACCTCCATTTCGTGCGAAAGGGTTGCATCTGAAGTTGCAAAATTCGCACCGCGCCACAGCAAGAGCGATCCGATGCGCGCAAAGTGAGGAGAGGGTCGCGCGAGCACATGTCAGATTTTCACAAAACACTCCGCACACCACGAAAAATGAACATCGAAAATGTCAAAAACGACGTTTTACCTAGAAGCAAGTTTCTCTGCATTTGGTGTTTGAAGCGTCTCTACGGGTGCTCAAAAACAGTCTTTTTGGATGTTTCTTTAAGATATATTTTTCTCTGGTACACCAATTTGTTATCCTAGAAGCTAGGTTCTCTTATTATTTGTACCATGGCTGGAAATATTCCTTCATGCCGGCTAAACAATACCTTATTGGCATTGGGCAAGACATGTATCCTCACATAGCTCACTGACACAACACTGATGGTTGCACAGGCTGGATAGAAATGCTTGAAATCTTGAGTGCCAAGCATTGCTCTGTCTGCAGATAGTGATTTCAAAGCGGGATGCGTTCATTACTTGTCTTGTCAGCTAAGCTACTGACAAGTCTAGTACTATGAGTAAAATCAAAATCATTTAAAAAATCTACCAGGAAGGAAGCAATCGCTGCTATTAAACTATTTTAGACCCGGTTGAAACCATTCGGTAGCTTAAATTGCAGGACGCTTTTAGCTCCTTTTTGCAGGATGCTCTCAGCTCCTATTATTGCAGGAGCCTGCGGCTCCTTTTGTTTTTTTGCGGCTTGTGTGGCAGGATGCCTTGTGGCTCCTTTCATCATGAAATGCAGTTGCTGATTGAGCCTTTTTTCATGGGGCTCTGGTCTGTGCATTTTTTCGAGTTGACTTATGAGTCTGGCTGTCTGGACATCTGATACGTGGAGAAACAACTATCAAGTCTGCGTATCATTGATGAAAAAACAAAAGCCGCTGGATGAAGAATACAAACTACCATGACATGTTTCTTCAAAGATGTAGAATTCCACAATTTATTCGTTTCTACATATTTGTAATGTGACTGGCCTGGCCGGAGGACATTCCAAAGCTTCCGGCGTGGCATGGTCATTCGTTGCATTTCCCGTTGTGATCAGGTAAATCAGTGATGCTGTGGGGGGCTGCTAGGTCGCCAGCTTTTTTTAAATGATAATCATTGGGTTGCAAAATTATTGCTGGTCCGCTATCAGGACAACTTGCCAGTAATAGCTGCTGTAGCTAATTTAATGCCGCGTCTGTGTTGAACTTGTTTTGTGTGGCCTCATGCAAGTGCATTGGATAAAATGTTTTTAGCTTGGCTACCTAATAATAAAGATCAATTCGTTCAACTTTTTTTGCTCCACAACATCGACCATTCAAGACGCAGTGCCTGCGCAGGTATTCAATGATTTGATCTCCGAAACATCAAAGGAGTTGACTGGGTGAAACAAACCATACTAGATTCGTTTTTTACCAGACAAAATTTGTTGAATAAAGAATATGTCTATGTGTGTGTGGCTTGCTGGTGAGATCAATATCACGAATGCTCTGACCATTGCAAGTCCCCCTGGAATTTCGCTGGCATGCTGGCTGAGCCATTGCCAGTCTTAGGAATGGGCGTGAGACGTTGGCCAAGCACACCGCAATCCAAGAAAAAACAGGGCTGCGCAATGTGGTGCAGGCGGCGCCCTTTTTTTGGGGATATACGTTGAAATTTCGGGGATAAGTGATGATTCACATAGTTGCGTGGTCACCTCCCCTTTCTTGCAGGATGCAATAATGTGCTCCTCTGTCACAGCAGGTAGCTCCAAGCACCTCTCGTAAATAGTATGCAGGAAGCCTTCTGGCTCCTTTACTCAAAGTTTTTGTTTTGTTTCCCCCAAAAAGACATTACTGAATTTGATTGTTTTGAGCCCATACGCGAAGCGACGGAGCCACGTCACTTCAAGCTGGGGTGCTGATTTTTGAAGATGGCTCTGTCGCGTTCCAAAGCTATGGAGCCTTTGCCAGACTTGCCGACGTCGGAGTCTGATTGCAGCTTGCCTTCTGATGATGGGCCTGTTCTTTCTGATTCAGATCCTCTGTGCGCTGTTAGCTGGGGATGCAGTTGCAAGGATGGACCATGCGTGTCTCCTCAGAGCTCTTTGGAAACTGCCTGCAAAGTTTTGCGTGAAGGGATGTTTCAGTGTGATGCTCAGCAACGCCGCCAGCGTCAATGGCTTCTCTTACGTGAGATGAGGGTTTCGCAGAAGGTGCCAACCGGGCAATACATGATCCAAGGAACTCCAGTTTGCAGGAAAACATGGCAAAAGGCGCACTTGATTGGGTCCGGCACGTTGAAAGAGCTGGCGGCTGCTGTGAATGCTGACGNTGATCCAAGGAACTCCAGTTTGCAGGAAAACATGGCAAAAGGCGCACTTGATTGGGTCCGGCACGTTGAAAGAGCTGGCGGCTGCTGTGAATGCTGACGGACCGCCTCCTGATGGTCGGAGGAAGGGATTGAACTGTCATCATGGCGCCTCCCAGTTGTCTACCGGACAGCAAGATGTGAACAAGTTTTTGTTCCATGCCTATAGCCATTGGGCAATGCACGTGCCGACAGAAGATGGGTCNTGGCGCCTCCCAGTTGTCTACCGGACAGCAAGATGTGAACAAGTTTTTGTTCCATGCCTATAGCCATTGGGCAATGCACGTGCCGACAGAAGATGGGTCAACCGTGGAACTATCTGAGCCTGGTGCCTTGCCCCTGCAGGTGGAGTGTGACATGCCGCAGGATGATGATAGCCAAAGGACTTTGAGGTTGGATGATTGCCACGAATCAGAGATGGCTGAGCCTGTGGTCGGTCCGGAGACTTCTGGCAAGTTGGATTCCCGGCGCTACCTTCCACATATGTCTTGGCAGGAATTTTATGAGATGTACTGCAACTGGTCCGACAGCCCTGTGCACAAGAGTTCTTTCCGTAGGCAGTACCTGAAGTCGGAGTTCAAAAACTACTTGCGCATTGCTGATGCCAGTGACCACAACAAGTGTCAGACATGTGAACGGCTCAAGGCTTTGCGCAAGAAGGCTCAGTGCGAAGTGCAGTTAAAACAAAATCAAGGTGCCCATTCAAACCATGTGCAGTCAGTCATGAAAGACCGTTCCTGTGATGCCCAAGCAGAACAGCTTGGCAGAGACAGTGTGGGCACTACTTCGACCGGTTGTCCTTTGCTGACAAGGCAGAATGCACTGTTGAACTGGACACAGGATGCCATGGACCAGTCGAAATTTAGAGTTCCGAGACAAATCAGCATGGCGAAGGCTCTGTCAGAAGCGTGGCGTCCCCAGCTGGCAGCCCACGGTTTGATATTTGATGGGGTGCCAGGAGGCAAATTTTTGTTTTTGGTTGACCAAGACATTGGCAAGAGCGCTAACTTGCAGTGCACTGTGACATCACGAGCGCTTGAGGCGATGTCTTCTGGGATTTCCAAAATTCAAAAAGCTTACTGGATTGTGAACTCATTTAGTAATCAAATCGCTGTCGCTTTTTTTGCCTGCAGGTGGTCGCAGAGCGATTGGCTGACCGCGGTGTGGATTTGCCAATGCACTTTCGGTGTGTCTCCGACAATGCCACTGCTGAGACCAAGAACAATTGCTTTCTGAAGCTGCTCGGGGTGATGGTGGGCCGAGGCAATGTGACTTCTGCGGTCTTGTGCCAAAGCCGTGTGGGCCATACCCATTACCGGCAAGATGCTTCCTTCAGCCATGTGGCCACAGTCCTCAGCAAGGCCAAGGTGCTGCAAGATCCAGACGAGTTCAAAGAGAGGATCCACCAAAACTTGATGGACTACCATGTTGAGAGGGTCCATGCTGTTATGGATTTCCAAACATGGTTGATGGCGGTTGGTACCCGCATCACTGGCCTGAATCAGACCAAAGAAGCTACCAAGAAAAACTTGGAGGCTTGCCATTCCTACAAGCTCGTGCGACGTGAAAGTCTTCCACCCGACTTCCAAGCTGCCATTCAGGTTCCGGATTTCTTGAAAGGTGTGGAACGAAACAGCAGAGATGTCATCTTGCTCTCCAAGCTGTACATGGCTTCCCGGAACCTTTCGCAGGCACCCATGGTTTTCCTTCCCTGGGCATGGCTCTGCAAGCTCAGCCCGGAGCCTTGTGACATTTCGATTCCCAGGCACAGATTCTCCGAACGCCAGAGCAAGGAGTTCCAGAAAACTGCCGAGCTCATGAAGCAGTGGGATTACATGAAAGCCCACAACTACCTGATGGAGCTGGCCACTCGACTTAGACTTGTTGTTTTTTTTTGCCTTACCGAAACCCAAGCAGCCCTCCTTAAACTGGGTTCACACCGCTGGCCGGGTGTGGGGCTTTATAAGGAGTGAGTCGCACCAGCAGCGAGCTTCTAGATTGAAGCGTCTTCTAGATTGAAGTGTCTTGCTGGTGGCCTTGAGGCCAACCGGCTAGGAGGGCAGCCGATGACATCAGGACAAATGGGCTAACGTGCCTGATGGGGCACAGCGACACTCCTTTAAATTGAATCGGGAGGCCACTACTTGAAATCCATTCCTCTTTATCGTTTTCAATTCTTTTTCGTTAGCATTTTGTTTACTGCTTAGGTCATCAACAACCGCCATGGCCGAGCCGATTCTTGGATCTTGCCCGTGCTTCACTGGGTTTTCCGCGGCCGTCGTGGACAATCTGTCCGTGAAGACGATTTGGGACCTCAGTTGGATTTGGGCTTTGCCTTCACTGGGCCTTTGGAGATTGCTGTGGTGCCAGAGACAAAACGCAAGTCTTCGGCGCCTTCTGGTTCCAGTGCAAGGCGCTCCTCTTGGATCAGCTGCAATTGAGAAGGGATGTCCTCCAGGACAACATGCTGAAGCTGCACCTCGACCTGATTCTGGCCCCGATTGCTCTGCTGCAGTTCCAAAGGCAGCTGCTAAGAGAGCCCCCAGGGCAACTGCTAAGACAGCTGCAAAAGCAGAACCAGGAAAGGGACGAGGACGAGGAAAGGGGCGAGGGAGAGGACGAGCCGCTGCTGCTGCTCCTGCCGCTGCAGCTGCTGCGCCTGAAGCGGCAGACGGTGTGTCGCCTGCTGCTGCTGAAGCTGCGCCCCCGGCGCCTGCTGAGCCTACCGCGAAGAAGAGGCGCATTAGCATTCCTCCTGGTGTCAAAGTTGGCTGCGGCAAGTGCAAGCATGAGGAGGTTGGTTGCACGACTTGCAGGCCCAAGGCAGGCTTGGTGGAAAGTGAGAAGAAAGGCGTCTGGGTTTTGAAGCCCACAGTGTAGCTCGGTGGCTTGCATGGATCTGGTAGACATGATGGATATTGTGATTTCTGCTTTAGAAGAACGATGTTGCAGAAACATGGTGTAGAACAGCTGCCCACAAACCTTGAGTGAAGCCAGATGCATGTCGCCGCTGGACCATGGCTGTGATTTTTTGAACACGGCTTAGGGGAAAGACAATTCTGGGTGAAACTGTCAGTGAAAAACATTTATACTAAATCATGCTGCATGCTGGTTGAGTTCATAGTTACGTTGCCTCAGCAAGCAGTCACAGTATGATGGTTGAACTTCACACAGTATTGTTGCTTCGGGGTTTATACCTGTCGACACAGCCAAGCAAGGCAGACAGGGGAGGTCCATCAATGCATGGACGGAACGTATTTTGCTCAGCCATTAGATATCTGATAAAGCTATGACGGCCAAAAATCATTGCCAGGCTGGTCATTGTCGTCTCGTGAAGTTGGGAATTTTCGAAGTAAGCTTGATTCAGTGTGCCTCGGTTTCTTCCGGCGCTTTCTTGCAAGATCCAAAGTGCAGAGTGATGAATTCTTTGTTCCTGAAGCTGTGGTTCAAGAAGTTAGAAAGCAGAAGAGATTTCGGGCGCGAAACGTGCCCCTGCTAGACTGTCGTTGCAATGAGTGACAACCTGTCAGTTAGGCGTGTGGATGCCATCATGGAAATTGTCTCCGATGACACAGTGGACGTGTCAGAGCTCTTCAGTCGCCCTCGGCTGGTTCCGCGATGCCAGTTTTTCTCTTTGAAAGGGGGGGAATCGTTTGATTGGAAAGATGATGAGGAGATGGATCTAGGTGCTGTCAATGGCCGCGCTACTATCTGGCACCACATCAAGCTCTTTGTGCCCAAAGTCTTCGTGCTATCTCCCCCTTGCACATTANGAGATGGATCTAGGTGCTGTCAATGGCCGCGCTACTATCTGGCACCACATCAAGCTCTTTGTGCCCAAAGTCTTCGTGCTATCTCCCCCTTGCACATTATATTCTGCGCTGGTGCAGATGTGGGGTCGCAAGGCCATGGGCGAAGCCAAGTACCAGAAGCGTCGAGAAGGAGCAGATCGCTTGCTGAGCTTTGCATGTGAAGTTGGGCTGCATCAGCTGCGGTCTGGTCAGCATTTCGTCTTTGAGCACCCTGATGGGGCATCCAGCTGGACTACGGAGCCTCTACGTCACTTGAGCCAGCAACCGGGTGTCATTGAGACACGNTGGTCAGCATTTCGTCTTTGAGCACCCTGATGGGGCATCCAGCTGGACTACGGAGCCTCTACGTCACTTGAGCCAGCAACCGGGTGTCATTGAGACACGCTTTGATCAGTGTCGCTTTGGCTTGCGCAGCCCCGGGAGCCAGCAGCCCATTCGCAAAAGGACACGCTTCATTCACAATTTGCCTCAGATACGTGAAGCTTTTGGCGGCGCCTTTTGCCAATGCACAGTGCCGCACCGGCGCATCGAAGGATCGGAGGCTGGTGTGCAGCTGTCTTCCTTTTGTGAAACGTATCCGCCAATGATGGTGGAAACCATGCTTGCTGCAATCCGCGCTGAGGTGAGTGTGGAATTCATCAATGCAAACTAGATGCACTTGCATCGTTGGCAAAAAGTCGATGGAAATTCATTCCAGACAGACGCATGCTTTGCGAGGAAAAAACAGAGACTCCGCCTTCACACTGGCACTTTACCCCTAACCTTTGCAGGNAAAAGTCGATGGAAATTCATTCCAGACAGACGCATGCTTTGCGAGGAAAAAACAGAGACTCCGCCTTCACACTGGCACTTTACCCCTAACCTTTGCAGGATGCATGATCATTGCTCCTTTCCTGCAGGATGCTCCAGTCTTACTGTGTAGCTCCTACCGTGTTTGTCTTGCAGGATGCCGTT
>BGPT01001590.1:78971-91685 GCA_003297045.1 Symbiodinium sp. clade C Y103
GTGCAGGATGCTGTAAGCTCCTTCTTGCACAGCTAGTGTCACGATCCATTGTTCTATTGTTGCAATTTTTGGGTTAACCACTGCTAAAACAGCCACCGCGTTCTGTAACCACCATGCCCGCGGCTCCTTCAAGTCTGTTTTCACTTGATGTCTGACAGTTTTCACTTGATTGCAGGATGCCATACAGCTCCTTTAAGCATCAAGCTGCTTGTTTCTGGAAGTCTGGCTCNNNNTCAGCTGCGCGCCCTTATCATTATGGCTGGGTCAGGGGACAACCTTCCACGGACTCATGAAAGTCGGATGGGCCACTTGTCTCATTTGGAAATTTACTTCTGCGTGCTTGTGGTTTGCTGGCCATTTTTCCTCCATTACACATGCTTGGAAGTTTTCGCCTGCGGATTCAGGAATGCCATGGCCTGCTGGCGTCCCAGACACTTCAAAGTACCAGTACAAAGTGGAGTCGCAATATGTTGTGGAGTCCGACTGGCAAAGCTAGCTACTGTGGCTACTAGGTGCTCCGGAAGCTGTGCTGATGTGGCTTGCCAACTGCGAGGTCTACCGTTGTGGACGCAAAGACATCCTCTATGGTGACAGTGACATCTACTATGTGAAGAAGCACTTGATCTACATGGCTGATGGCCAATGGCGTCGAACGTAGCTTCGCATACCACAGACCCTTCCACTTGATGTGGTCATTCATTTCCAGCTTGTGGATGATGGCCAAGCGCAGTGAAAAGTAGCTGCAATGGGAGCAAACAAGCTGCTTCACGTATCATATATGAGTTTTGGAATCTGGTCTGGGATCCAGACTCGGTTATGCAGCTGGTTGGAAAAATGCAGCTTCCTAAAATTGTCCTGGGTTCGGCTCATGGTCAGTCACCACGAGTTTGCCTCATTGATCAGAAAACAAATTGTCGCAGTTTATGATGAATTGCTGTGTTGCGGCTCCAGCTTGGATTCGTCAAACGCATCNTCGTCAAACGCATCGATTGAAATATTTTTGGAATCACAGTGAGCACCGCTACCAAAAATAGACATAAACTATATTTCTTCTAATCATGAACTCAATAAGACATCCTTCAAACAATTAGATCATGTCCGTTGCAAAAGCCAGGTTGCATTCTGATGGTCATCCTTTCTTCTTGCTTGACGTTCGGAGGCGCAGGACGCCTTGGCTCCTTTTATTCAGGATGCCTTGGCTCCTTCGGAATCTCTGAGACTGATTGCCTTTAATTCGATTTCAGCCTGCGCACGTGTCAGNCACATCCAAAGAGCATATCATGCAAGGTTCTAGTGACATGTAAATGGAACACATAGAATGATGTGATGTCATATACAAATATCTAACCTTCAGGACCTTATTTGATGCCTAAGCACCACAAAAACCAAAAGTCCAACTCCCAAAAGATGCAAAATGCTGTTTTTCAAACTCCGGAACCCATGCTTCAAACACCAAATGCAGAGAAACTTGCTTCTAGGTCTCAGCCACTTTTTTGTCGAGGTCCACGAAGTCCTGCGCCTGCCACGAAAAATGAGCCCGAGGTCATCGAAGTACTGCGCCTGCCACGCGAAANCTTTTTTGTCGAGGTCCACGAAGTCCTGCGCCTGCCACGAAAAATGAGCCCGAGGTCATCGAAGTACTGCGCCTGCCACGCGAAATCATCATCATGTCCGAAATCAAAATCGACGACAGTTTCACAAAACGCGATTTTCGATCGTCCAAGTTCGTACTGCGCCTGCCACGAAAAATGAGCTCTGGAAACACTTCTCATGTTGAGCCACGCCTGCCAACGTTTTAGCAACGTGCAGAATGCCCCACGCCTGCCACTCGAGAGGAACAAAGTCTAGACGTAAATCCGTGCGAGCCTGCGCAGTCGAAACGCACATGGACATCTCAAAGGGGAACTTTTATACGAGAATTTCAGGAAAACACCGCGCCCCAATCCGGGCCCCAATCCGGGCCGGCAACTTTGCGCGAGCCTGCGCAGTCGAAACGAAACGACGACACACATTATGTGGAAATTTACAGGAAAAATGGGCGCGCACCTCGACCACACCAGGCCTTTAGCCTTACCGTAAGTACCCCTCAGTGTGGACACACTGTTTGGGGAAAAACACATATTTTGACTTCAAGGACTTTATGCAAGGCGTGCGGGTTTGTAAGGGCCGGATCCTCATATGTTATATCCTGTCGCTATCGTTACAAACGTTCCACGCTGGACGGTATTTCATGAAACTCAGCTGCCAACTGGCAAGACGCAACTGGGCTGCAAGGGGTCTGGCTCCTGGACATCTATGAAGCTTTCGTAAGTTTTCCTGTAAACCAAGGGATTGTAGATTGCAATTGCCATGGACAAGTCTCACTTTTTCTGCCAAAAAAAAATGCGTTTTCTTTCCGAATCGTTGCTGCACCATGAAAGCACCACTTGCACTACCTCCAGCCTCTCCAGCCTCTCCAGCTGACACCTGAGACCTGAGACCTGCGCGATCGCTCCGTCTCCTCCAAGATCCCCTTGCGTCGACCTCGGCGGACGCCGCGGCCGGATGCAGCCGGCAGGGCAGCCAGATCTACGGAATCTACGGCGTCCCACAGCGTCCATTCCGTGTCGTTGGAACACGTTGAGTTCGGAACTCCAAGATGCTCCCACCAGGACCAGGTTGGCCACAAAGACCCCTGTTTCGGATCCCAAGAAGAACACGGATCCCCAAAATCGGAAAGTTTGCTATCCATTGCTATCCCATCTCAGGTGCTTGCAACCCCGCTTGTGAATCAATTTGTTCAATCCTTAGACATGAGATGATCCCCATTTAAGTTTCCTAGCTTTAGATTGTCTTCAATTGGCTTGAATGACCAACCAAGACTCAGCACTTCTGGCTTGACGGCAATGGAAATAGGGTTGAATCCGACAAAACACTTGCAACATGTTTGATCTCATTATTCCCCACCTGCCAGGTGAGGGTTGTCAGATTTTATCAGAGCTGCCCGCCTTCTCCTCCTCCTCCTTCTTCTCCTCCTCCTCCCGCTCCTCATCTGCCAGCTCCAGATCGCAGTGGGCACTGCCGGACCTCATCCGCCAGCTCCATTTCGCAGTGGGCACTGCCGGACCTCACAACGCTCCAGATCGCAGTAATCAACCGCGAGCTCCATTTCGCAGTGGGCACTGCCGGACCTCAACTGCGAGCCGCCGGACCTCAACCGCGAGCTCCATTTCGCAGTGCGCACTGACTGCGAGCCCCAGAGCTCAGTGGGCACTGCCGGACCTCAACCGCGAGCTCCAGGTCGCAGTGGGCACTGCCGGACCTCACAACGCTCCAGATCGTAGTGGGCAGTGCCGGACCTCAACCGCGAGCTCCATTTCGCAGTGGGCACTGCCGGACCTCAACTGCGAGCCCCAGAGCTCAGTGGGCACTGCCGGACCTCAACCGCAAGCTCCATTTCGCAGTGGGCACTGCCGGACCTCAACTGCGAGCCCCAGAGCTCAGTGGGCACTGCCGGACCTCAACCGCGAGCTCCAGGTCGCAGTGGGCACTGCTGGAACCCACGAGAAAATATGCCAAATAGTGTCAGATAGGTCTCTAGATTTCATCAAAGTTATCCTCTCCTCCTCTTCCTTGCCTAACAGACATGCCAGGAAGAATATCAGTACATCTGCCCGAAATTATGTCAGAAATTCTGATTGGTCATGGGGGATCACTCGAAGCAAAGTAATTTGTTTTTTTGGCAAAAAACTATAGCATCCTGTAGAGAGGGATAGCATCTTGGATATTCTTTAACCATAATACAACGAGGCGATTCAAAAATTCAGAGCCAGAAATGGACGACACAGCTGTGGCGAACCTTGAAAGCTGGCAAGGTCCAGGGCTCGATCCGCTTGCAGTTGCTGTGCCACCTGGATCCGATGGCAGGATGTGCTGAAATCCATCATGGCCACATGCAAAAGATAACACAGATACAACATGATACAACTAGTGGCCAGCAATTTACAAGGTTTCCATGATCGATTTAGTGGGATCATCATGGATCATCATGGATCATCAACTTCAACTCTCTTTTTCAGTAGGATTTTACAAGATTGTCCTCCCATCTCCAACCGTTCGACTACAATTTACCACGGCCTCCTCTTCGTTCTGCAGCAGGTGTTCCACATGATGTTCGAAGTGCATCTTTTCCAGTGAGGACTTGCGCAGATGGGCCATGCCCTGCAGTACCGCCGTCAGGAAACCTGGCAACCAGTGCTCTTCGATGGTTGGACCATGGGAAAACATCGGAAAAACCATGGCAATCAGCTGTGGTTGATGGAATGAATGGAATTGGCGGGGTATTAATGAAACATGCAATTGGATGATTTAATTGATGAAGTGGATGATTTTTGTTGAGTGATTTTTGATGCAATTGGCTGGCTGGTGGATGACGGTTGGATGGTTGGACGGTCACTAGATTGTTGATTGTTGGAAGGTAGATGGTGATATTCTGTATGTTGACGGATTACGGTTGCTGACTATTGGATCTGCATGATGGAATTCGATAAATATCAGCTGTTTGATACTCACTGGATTGTAACCATATGGTCATCAGAGCCATTGAATATAACCAGAATTAATACATTCATCAACTGGATTCAACAAAACAACATCGTCACTTACTGCAGGCCCACCCACCCTCCAATGGGCAAGCCCTTTTTTGCATGGTGGTGAGTTGCTGCTCTCTCTAGCAGCTCTGTCTCTGTTTGACGTCATCTATGGTACGGCTTGGATGTACAAGTCTGAAGCTGATCAAAGTTGACCAGTTGTGCCAAGCTCACCTCCTCCCACAGATTCAGCCCACCCCAGCGTAGATTTTCATGCCGGGGTGGGTGGGAGAGGGCATGAAAATTCTTACAGCCATGCTCTGTTCAGGCACTTGAGCCTTCACTAAGCAGGACCCACCCACCATCCCTATACAGTTGTTCCTCAGTTGNTGCTCTGTTCAGGCACTTGAGCCTTCACTAAGCAGGACCCACCCACCATCCCTATACAGTTGTTCCTCAGTTGTTCTGTGGTTCTTTCAGAATCACTCAAACAACATCGTCACTGACTGCAGGCCCACCCACCCTCCATGGGCAAGCCCTTTTTTGCATGGTGGTGAGTTGCTGCTCTCTCTAGCAGCTCTGTCTCTGTTCGACGTCATCTATGGTACGGCTTGGATGTACAAGTCTGAAGCTGATCAAAGTTGACCAGTTGTGCCAAGCTCACCTCCTCTTTGACAACGTCGCGCGACTGGTGTGCAGATTCACATTTCTTGCATTTNTGCCAAGCTCACCTCCTCTTTGACAACGTCGCGCGACTGGTGTGCAGATTCACATTTCTTGCATTTCTTAGTAGTAGCCAGGAATTTTGGAGTCAGGGTCACCTTTACGTTCTTTTCCGCAAAGTGCCACCCACACCAAGTATCCCAGCTTGCGAGACTCAGGTTCCAGGAAGCCCTCCTGACCCGATGGGATATCTTCCCATTCCTCCCAACAGAAACAGCCCAACACTGATCGGGCACAGCCGGTTTCTGTGGTTTCTTTGGAGGCTTGATTCCCTCCGTCACTTCCTGGGCCTCGTGCGACTTTACCTCACGTGCATCAGAGCTGCATGTTGATGGGTCTCTCAGCTTGGTTGCCGGAATAGGCGTTCCCGGGTTGATTCTCTCAAGAACTACCCTATCGCCTGCCACGTTTGCGTTCAGTGACCAGTGGTATGTCCTGCAGCGCTTCCTCGATGTACCTGAAAACTGCACTGGACTTCCACCTACCTAACATTCCAATTTCATGGATGGGCATTCCTCTTCTGGCGTACCACATAGCGCCACTTCTTCTTCCAGAGTGTCCCGTTACGCCATCATCTACCTGTTCCATCCATGATTTTATCATCTTCACCTTTTGGACTGACATTCCCTTGTGGTCCGGGAACAGAGGCGTTGTCTCCTTTGCGTTTGGCAGGTCAGCCAAGATTCTCACAGCTAACCCGCAAGGGCAAAGGCGTGTACACACCTCAGCTCCGCAGCACTTGAGTGTGCGCTTGACCCCCAACGCCGCTTGGTCTGTTTTTGATTTCCTTATACAAACGGTCACCATCTTTGTGTGGAAGTTTAGCTCAAGGTCGGACGCCTTCATGTGGACAAGTTCCACACATCTCAACATCCACACAACCGCCCAACCATACGACCACGTTGCCCTCACAGGTTTTCCCATCTCCAAGCATCTGGCTTCCCAGCTGCTGGTGGGAATTCCTTCGGGGTTGAACTCCTTTGCTCGGCATTCAGGTCCAACATCTCTCTTGAGAGCTCTCTTGACCATGGCCAACTGTCTTTCGAGCACATCTGTCCACGAAACGCCGTTCTCCAGCTGCATGAGTTTCACTTCAGCTAGATATTGGTCGGCGCTCCGAATGTTACACTCGCCNTCTTTCGAGCACATCTGTCCACGAAACGCCGTTCTCCAGCTGCATGAGTTTCACTTCAGCTAGATATTGGTCGGCGCTCCGAATGTTACACTCGCCCAAGACAGCTGCCACGGTCAGGACTTTGCATGAACACTAGCCCTGCTCGGCTCCTTTCTAAGGTGTTTCACCTTATTTCGGTGCCAACTGGGTTTCCAGCATGTCTTTCCATGCCACCTAGCTCGTTCAATGGCCTGCTTGGCCCTGAACTCTTGCTGGCGGACCTCACGCAAGAGGAGATTTGCCTGCTGGAACTTGACCTCCCTTTCACCTATGGGCTCAGCAAGCTGACTAGTGTCTCTTGAAGCACTTTGAGACAGGAGCCCCTGACACCTGAGGTCAGTTCGCCCTTCTACTCCTCGGGCCAAGAGCCTCTGAAACATACTATCAGCTCGCCCTTCTAATCCTCTATCTGCCTGTGCCGCGAGCATCATTGCAGCTAGCACGCTGCCCCGGCCAGGAAGGACAGTGCCTTGGGCATGGCCCAAAACCGGTGGAAACATGGACTGGCTCCGGTCCCCGAGTGATCGCTCAGGGCCGTCGATCCTTACTCGAGCCTCCATGTGCTGGTTTCATTAACATGTGGCCTCACTATCCCGCAGCACGGCCACACAAACTCAAACGAAACCATGAAACAACCTGTCCTTCCAGTTTCTTACCCCATCAGTCATGGCGGAAACACTCGAAGAAACGTGAATGCAGGCAGGTGAAATCACCAGAACTTAATCGGTGACCTGCCTCTCCCGCCTTGACCCGCGCACTTTTAATGCACGGTGAGGCACTCCAGAACGGATTCGTCCGGGGCAAATTCAGCCCCTCCTCTGTGGTCATCTCCTGGAGCTTTGAGCCAGAAATGGCCTGAGTCCCATGGAGTCTCTCGTTTGAGATGCACTCCAATCAGGCCATCTGGGCGCGCCTCATTCTCGCGCTCCCTCAACTGGCTCAGCCAGGCTGCCGCCCACGAGCCTCTGAGGTGATGCAGCCCTAAACGCTGCACCTGATGCTTCTCTAAACGAAGCACCACTTCAGCTGCCAAGAAGCTGACCGTAGGATGCATGCCTTGCACCTTCCACGTCACTGCACGTCCAAGTGACGAATCAGACCGCATCATCACTGCGCGATCCTGAAATCGATGGCCCCACAAGTCTAACGCACGCAGCACCGCGTACGCTTCCAGGACCGCTTTGGTCCTCGCATCATTGTAGGCCACCTCGAGGAGCTTTGCCTCTTCTCCTGTGATGAGGCATTCCACCGCCTCAAGGGGCACCAACTTCTTTGGTGTCCCCTCGTAGATCTTCACCAAGATCCCTCCCCATCCTTCTACAGAAGCTTCTGTGATGAAACCGAGTGACACACGGGGTTTCACCAACCGTTCTACCCGGACCAGAGTTTCGACTGGGTTCTCCAGAAGCTTCAGCACCCACAAATGTACTCCTTTCAGCAGCTTGGTCGGAAAGAGCCCTGCTTTCGGACGAGACTCACCCCGGTGTGCCGCTGGGATTACCTGTGAGTCTTCACCTCCCTCGTCTTCTTCTCCTTTCAGGACCTTGTAGAGGAAATTTGCCGCCCACCGAAGTCTGCGTATGCCCCCGCTGGCCCAACTCAGCCATCCGGTCACCATCCGCAGATCCTCGATGAGGCCCATACTTTGCCCTTTCCAGCTCTCCAGAGTTTTGATGAGCTGTGCAACCACCCGGCTCGACATCACCAACTCCGGCTCCCCAAGGTTCACAGCCGGGACTTCGATGATGCATTCCAACCACGAGATTCTCCGTCCTCTGCGGCCCTTTGCCAGGTTCAAAGTCATCCCAAAAGCGGCCGCTGTATATATGGCAGCTGCCAGCTTCTCTTCACGTGAAGCTTTATCGCCAGCCGTTGCCAAAAGGATCTCGTCAAAATATATTTGAAACTGGGCATCCTGCGGATTCACCAAGCTCTGCAGTAGCCTTCCCAATGCCGAGGCTAGTCTTCCGGCCAGCTGAAGCCTGCCATCATTGCTGTCCACACGAGGGCACCCTCGTTACTCTCGTCTGCAGTTATGCAGTGTCCCAGTTCTTCCGCTCTGATGGGAAAGTGGCAGAATATATCCTGCACCTCGAGTGTGAAGAACTCGACCTCATTGTTGCCGTCCTCACCTCGACGACCTTTATCTCCACCACGGCCCTTCCACATGTCTCGTAACATGCCAATGACATCTGTCAACCGTGGCAGGACGATACGCTCGTCCAGCTTCACTCGAGAGTCCCCCATGCTGCGGGACATGTCCAGGCATATCTTCCTGCCCGTCGAACCATCTTCTTGTTGATGAAGACCCAATCCCAGTTTTGCAACTGTGCCTGGAGTCCCAACAACCTCCTTCACCCATTGCCATGTCGCTCTCTTGACGCGGCCTTTCTCCACGGGAGACATCCGTCGGGATCAGAAGCTCTTTCTCCCCATACCTCCCAAAGCTCGGTTTCCAGGTCTGTGTTGAACTGCCAGTCCTCCTTCACAGTCACCGGGATCTCTTTGATCTTCCCAAGGTTCTCTCTCAACGCTTTGCGCCAGAATAGAAGGAGCTCCGGATCTATGGAATTGCTCGGTTGACCATAGTTGACTGCCACGTCGAGGGCTCCTGGATGTGACTCCGCAAACTCGGCCCACAAGGAGGCCAGCTTTCTCCCGACCTCCTCAAGTTGTGTGAGGAAGTTGTGTGAAGGAGTTCACACATTTGGAAAGGTTTCTCATCCCGCCCACGGCCAGTCTAACATGGTCAACCTTGAGGAACTTTGCCGCCTTCTCTTCTGTCTTTATGCCAACCTCGTCATCTTCAATGCTGTCAATCTTGGACGCGACCGATGCAGCACGTTTCGCAGGTGGAGCTCGTTTGAGGCTTCCCTGTTCCTTCATTTCCTCATTTTCCAACCAAGACTTTTGCAGTTCGTCCACGCCTTGGGGGTTCACCTCCATTTGATGACGCCACCACTCCAAGCTCAGGGTGCGTTTCCACATAGTAACCACCTCCGCCGCCACCAATTCTACCAAATCAGCGGGGTACTCCCTTGCTTTCGGGTGTGTGGTTTCGTCATCTACCGGCCAATGTTTGATCCAGGCTGGGCACTTGCACACCCTCTGAATTTTATGGATGTTTTCCAAACGTCCAGCCCACATGCCCTGTCTCGCCCATCTGTCCTTATCTTTTACCTGGAAGGCACAAGCATCGTAGGGGATCTTTCTGCCTGCGGTGTTCTGCAAGCACCTCAAAACTTCAGGCAGCCCCCAGACTCCCTTTGAGTTGTCACTTTCTGGAAGGTTCTCGAAAGTGGCCAGTGGGGTAACTCTTCTCGCCACGCAGCTCTTCACTTGCATCTCATATATCTGCACTGCCTGCGTAGCCATTCTCACTAGCCTGACACTTTCGTCTTCCCCTCCCGTCCCTGGCTGGTCTGGAACTTTATGACGGTGTTGTGCACTCCTTTCTGGCGATGGAAAACCAGCATGAACGAAATCCCATTCGCCCTGAGCCACCTCATCCCTCATCACAGCAAAGCCTCCTGGATCCGCCAGGTCTAGGGACGGATCTAGCTTGCAGTCCAAGCTAAGCACCACTGTCGAGAGTCTGTTCCTCGCTGCCTCCATCTCGATCGCCTTCCCCAAAACATCATTGGCCCCTGAATAAAGATGCATAAACTTGAAGGGTCTATTGCGCCGGTACTCGGTGAAGTCCCTGGAGTTTTGCAATGCATTCTCCACCCTCCGTGGTATCAGAGGTCTTTCCTGATCTCTTGTTTCAGGAATGTGTCCAACTGCACCGCTATCCCCCAAGCGGACCTTTACCTCGACTTCCATTGCAGCCACATTGCTGCCAGAGGCAAGGGTAGGACCCTCGGCGGACAACCGCTCCTCATCAGAGCTGTTGTTATAATCCACCGAAGGTGGGCTGTCACGGTTTTGATTCTCCGCACTCATGTTTGCTGCGGTCATCAAACTATTCCAACAGCCCACACTTGACTCCTTGATGTCCCAAGTCCGTCCGTCCCTGTCATGCAACGACATAGTCAATTGAAACCTTAGTGACCCGCCCGTCTCCGCCCCCTCCGACTACAGCAACCGAACTTTTACGACACACGGTTACTGTCAAGCGTCAGAGTTTGAGAAACGGGTGAACAACATTGAAACTGCGTACCTTTGCAAGTGCCTGAGCATTCAACTCAAACACCTCACCACAGAATTTCATTCCTGTGGCCAATACGACCGGACGTACCTAAGTGGTCCTTAGTTTTGGCTCATGACCTTTCGCTGGCTCTTTCTCTCAAGCAGCGGGTGGCCTCATGGTATCTCAACTCAAAGTGCCTTGCAGCCCTGGGACTTCACCTATGACCGTGACTTCCATGACCGTCAAGTTGGTGGCGTGCCTTTGCTGCATCACGCTGTCGCTAATGACTACCCCCGTCACCACCTGGTAGCTGTCCTTCCGGTAGTCAACGGAGACTGTCAGCCACGACACTCGGATCCCCACCACTTGGAACTTTATGACCAGATCTCCAACTCGGAGTCACCCCATCACACTATCATAGTGTGACATCACCGACCCTTCCAGTCGCAGAATGGTCGTTACAGTTGTCACTGTGTGGTGGTTACACCCACTGGGTAGTATCACACGTCTCCCCTTGGCAGACCTATTGAGTTCCTACCGAGGTGCATTTCCTTCCAGACATTACCATTCCCAAACTCGTGGAACTTTTTGTCACTCACAAAACTCCACATCGGTGGTCCCCTTCGACATTGCTCGGGTTCAGTTGTATTACCCTTGAAGCCAAGGGTCCAGTCCAAACACAGGGCTCAACCTCCGTGTGTGCCTGTCAAAGTCGACCCAACGACTCCGATGGGGAATCAAACTTACGTATCCTCGAGGATCAGTGTGACATCCCATGATCTGCTCCAGTCGCTTTACGACCAACACCATCTTCGGATTGGCTCACCAAAGCTGGCTTGACCAACCCAGGCTTTGGTTCCTCAGTCAGACTTCATTGGCTATTTCTGCCAAATGCTTGAGGTGAAACGTTGTCTCTCGACTCTGCCTGAGTTACGTTGGTTCCTTAGTCAGAATTGCACTGGCTGCTTATGCCAATGCTCAAGTGGAACGTTGTCTCACCCTCTGCCTAAGTCCCGTTTCCTCAGGTCCGTGTCCTGGAGCTCTATGTGTAATTCAGTGTACTGCGCAACCTGGAACTTTGGCTCCCTGCTACAGTCCTCCACCACTGACCCTTGCACTGGGCGCCACTCCCTCCCGATATGAGTTGCAGAGCTAGCAAAACAAAAGGGGGGCCACCAGCGAAGCAAAAGGACAAGTGGATGAAAGTAAAGGGTCCCCGGCATGGCAACTCGCGCCCCAGACTGGCACAAGAGGGCATGAAAATTCTTACAGCCATGCTCTGTTCAGGCACTTGAGCCTTCACTAAGCAGGACCCACCCACCATCCCTATACAGTTGTTCCTCAGTTGCAAGAATCAACCTTTATCCAGGATGATAGCAGTGGTTCATCATGTTTATATAAATATAGCAGTGTTTGTTCTTAGATGGATTTAAAATAATGATTACCAAATTATCAACCATAAATTCATAATGTTCATTTCATGCATATAACAATGGTTATCTGGCTAATAGTGGATGATTCATCCGTTTAATAAGCATGACTTCTTTGATACTCACTGTATGGCTATTTGACGGTTATTTGATGAAAAAACTTATGAAACCATCAAGCATCAACAATCAATCCTTTGTTCATAATCAACTACTATCAACTATCATCCAGGCTGATCTTGTGTTGTTGTTATCAAATATGATAATTAATGTTTTTTTTTCGGATAGTAATAAGCATGAATAATATCAACCATTCCCAATGATATTGCGGAAATGGCAGTGGTAGCGCAATGTCTGTTTTGTCACCTCCCGTCAGTCCATGGCCGGTCTGCCATGCGCAAGTATGAATCTAGGGGCCCCTACGCNGCAGTGGTAGCGCAATGTCTGTTTTGTCACCTCCCGTCAGTCCATGGCCGGTCTGCCATGCGCAAGTATGAATCTAGGGGCCCCTACGCATCGGGCCAGATGGCCGTGGGATCTTGCTCATCCATGCATGCTGGTTTGGGATCAATGGGTGGTTCATCATGACATGAGCTTTCACAGCTCCCAAGGTTTTTGTTGATCCCAAACCGCCGGATGTCATGGGCACTTTGCCCTTCCTGCTTTGCATGACTTCGTGCCTCTAATTGG
>BGPT01001590.1:98357-144132 GCA_003297045.1 Symbiodinium sp. clade C Y103
GCAGTGGTAGCGCAATGTCTGTTTTGTCACCTCCCGTCAGTCCATGGCCGGTCTGCCATGCGCAAGTATGAATCTAGGGGCCCCTACGCATCGGGCCAGTTGGCCGTGGGATCTTGCTCATCCATGCATGCTGGTTTGGGATCAATGGGTGGTTCATCATGACATGAGCTTTCACAGATATCATCGAGTTTTTAGTCCATGTTTCAATGAACGATGACAATATCATGAAAAGATCAGATGAAAACTGGATCTCTGATGATCCGAAAAACTGCACCTTGCGGATTGAAGAAGGAGGCCATTGAGAAGCACACTGGCACCTGCAGCGATGAAGAACTGGCTGCCATCAGCTGCTGAATTTTTGACAAACCAGGTAAACCAGGTAGCCCCATTCATTAATTCATAAGATGGTGGTAGTTATTAAATCAATCTAGTTATTGCAGTAGATGTTATGTATTATTAACCTGCATTTGACTATGGAAAATGGTCCAAACATGTCTAAAACATTCGACAAAACCAATTCTTAATGGACAAAATTCAACTGTTTAGATTCAGTTTAGACATGATCCAACGATCCAAATCTGATCTGTTCTTCTGCCTTGCCCTTTTCTTCCCAGCTGTGCAAGTACAAAATCCGAGATGTTACGTCCTGCAGGCTGTCAGGTTTCAGCTATGAAACAAAATGTGGCTACTGGTCAAGTCAGGGTCAAGTCATGCCAAAATGGAATGTTTCCATGTTTCTGTTCGAATGTTTCTGACCATGCAGATCTCTCCTTGGACCATGAGGCCAACGCAGGTCTAGGCGGCCTGAGCAGAGCAGAGTTTTCGTTCAGTTTTTTTCACGGTTTGACACTTTGAACTTTTGAAACTTCAGCATCACGAAAACGGACGCAGGGTGTGTTCCCTTGTTTACACTTGATCCCTTGAAAAAATCTTACGCATCATGTATCGTCATGTGGACCCATGTATCATCACGCCATGGCCATGACGTCCACCTTGGATGTCCTTGGATCCCTCATCCCTCAGCATCCCTCAAGCCACCGACATGGCCAGCCACGCGGTGGGAGTTCGTAAGAGTCGGATGGACTCGAAGACCTGCACAGCGAAGCCGATGCCACCGCGTGATCTCAGTGATCTCAGTGATCTCAACGACATGATCTCAACAGTGATCGCTACAGTGATCGCTACAGTGATCGGTACAGTGATCGGTGGTCCTTGTGGTCCCACCCGCTTCGCCGCGCCTCTGCAGTGTCTGGATCGTAGGACCTGCTGCCTGGACAGAAAGACACTTTGGCCAATCGATGATAAATGCAGCTGTAGATAACATTAGACAACTGAATCCTTGAGAGGAAAACAGATCATCTATGAGAATCTGATGGAATCTGTACATCTCTGTACATCTGTGCATTTCTGTATCCAGTTTGTGTAAGATCATCCACGTTTGTCATCCCATTGGTCTCTGAAGTCGACATCTCATGACTCTCAAAGTCGCGGCCAAAGCAGTGCACCTTCCAGAAAGCCAATGATCGCCTGCAAACAGCTGGAACTTCTCAACTTGTTACAGTTTGTCCATGGGAAATACGCTGCGGGGTTGTCTGAAATTAGGGTGCCCCCGTGCCATCCCAGAGTTAGAAACCTCATTTTTCCCCTATCTTTAATGGCCACAACTTGGGGCGTAGTTTTCACCGTTTTCAGACAAAAACATAATGTTGATTAATGTTAGTTATGCATCCCATTATACCCCATACAGTACTGTATCCTCGTTTATGGATGTTTTGTTGGGGTGTTGGTTTGTTCAATGTCAGAAGTGTCAAGGAAATGTGGTTGGTTCTATACCATCAGTTGTATCAATTATCATATCCCCATGAATCATGGCCCATGAATGATAAGAAGTTGATAAATCTGTCAAAAACCATTCATATCCCCATAATATCCCTATGATATCCAGCATTTTTTCCATGGCACCTCCAGCTGGGAGCGTGCTCTTAGCAGCAAGCCACAAGCCAACTGCAGTTCTCGTAGCAGGTGCAGATGCAAAGCACTGGCCACTTCTTCCGGCACGCCATCCTCCTGGGAATATCTTGGGGAATTTTCGGGAAAAATCTTGGGAAAATCTGCTCAGATTTTTTTGGGTTGGAGAATGTCCTGAAATGTCCTGAAAAGCTTGATCCGATCTGAACATCTGTTGGAACCATGCTGCTGTGATCCAAAAATACAAAAGTTGCGGAAATCATTGGGGAAAGTGTTGAAATCAACAGCCATCTGACCCATCTCCTCCTTTCTGTGCAAGCCGGACCTTGCCATTTCATGCGACAGGCACGGTGGCAACTCCTGCAGTTCAGCCGGGGCCATGGGGCCCTCGGTGCCCTCCAGTCCATCGTTTTGTCCACCATTCTTCTGGAAACAGCCAGAAACAGCTGTTCAGATCTGTTCAGATCTGTTCAGATCTGTTGAGATCTGTTGAGATCTGTTGAGATCTGTTGAGATCTGTTGAGATCTGTTGAACATGTATTAACAAATATTGATAATTATTGAAAAATATCAAAGATGTGGGGCCATGTGGGCTATTCTTTTCAGTGTCCACGGCCACAGCCTTGAGAATGTCAGAGGCAACTGTGACGATACCTCGGGATTTTCGAAAGATGTCAGAAACACTTCCGCTCTATCGATATGAATCGATATGTATCGACATGAAGTCATAATCCGCTGACATGACCTGTTCGCAACTGAGCCTGTGGCCTCCGAAGTCCTGCACATGCTCTGCACATACTCTGAAAAGGTCCGAAAACTGGTGTACCCTAACTTGTACCGAGTGTAGCGCGTCTACCCTGAAAAATCTCACGGTTTCGAGTCAATCAATCTGATCAATCTATGACTTTGGAGGTTGAAACTGAGCTGGGATCCTGCGTGTCATCCTTGTGATCCGTAAAGAGAACTCCAGAAAACTGGCAGGGCAGTTTACAACGGACAACAGGTGTGCCCAATGGTGCCCACTGGTGCCCAATGGTGCCCAAGTAACTTTTCATATGAAATGTATGAAATGTATGAAGTTATGAAGCATGTTTTGTTGAAAACAACGGAGCTCCTGGTATGTTTCCTTCATTTTCCTGATCTTTCTTGCCCGTTTCATCTATGAATCTTCCAACTAAAAAAAATGGTGTCCTGGTGGGTTTTTCAGTTGCACATCTGAAAACCTCCCGCCTGAGCCAAGAATTCGATGGCTGCCTAAGACGCATCGCACATGGGTTTGTGGAACATTTCAACACCCCATTTCCATCCAGTGGTGTAGAAACATCCATTTTTCCCTATGATTTAATCACATTGAATGAGATTGAATGACATTTGATGGCCATAGATTGGTTGCAGATCCCCGACTTCTGGACAGCAGAGGGAAGATCTGGCTGGCCCAGCATGCCTGGCATTCGAAAGTGTCCGTATGACCTGACGAGATCGATTTGGATAGGGATCATCATCCCATGTCGCATTTGCTGTCAAACTCATTCAAACTCCACATGTCGCATTTTGTGTCTGCTGATTTTGGTCGAAAATGTTGCACCAAGACCGTTCGAGGCACCCAGAAAGTCCAGGGCATCCTCCAGCGTATCTGTGGCGAAGGTCGGAAGATGACTTGCACCACTTGCACCGGGCATGGCGGGCAGGGTGCCGTCCTGGGCGAAGGTGGAGCATCACCATGGTGAAACCCTTGGAGCATCTGGCAGATTCTGGCAGATTCTCAGCTGAGCTATGCACTTTCATGGACCTGAGACCGGCAAGAAAAGTGCCATGTGCTTCAAAACGCTTCAAACATACCATAGAATTGAAATAACAGTGGGTGGGATAGTTGGGACATGTATTTCAAAGTCTGCATGCTGGGAGTTGGAGTAGAGCGCTGTCTCTCCCAGGTCTGATGCACAGAATCAACGGATCAAGCCAACAAGACTGACGTTCAATCTGTCTGACACGCATCAATAATTCAGTGTTTTGTATGTCAATGCAAGATTGCTTCTCAAAAAGTATCAGCAGCTTTCAAATTTCTTATCCAAAATCTATTTAATTACTGTGTATACATATTCAAAAGCGGCACAGCGGCCTAGCGGATTGACAGCATTTTTCCTTAAGGCTAAGGGCGCCCTGTTTGGGCAGTAATGGCGAGGGACGAGAACTGGAGATGTGCCAACATGCTGCCATCACATGTGTGATTTTTCACCCGTCCTCAGTTTGAGAACCGGAGGCAGCTTTCTTCTGGGCCTTGCGCCTTCGGCGCCCATCTCTAATCGCTTGCTTCACCTGTTGAGCTGCTTCGCTCGGCAAAAGTTGCCACTCACCTCTGTACATCGTACTCAGCAGCAACGCTCGTTCGCAGCCTACTTTCGTCAAGACGTCCGCAAGCATCTGAGACGTATCCACCCAGATCACTCGGCAGTTCTCAGCCAGATACTCCTTGATCTGCGCAACAAGGAGCTTGACCCTCTTGTCTGATGGTTGTCCTGCTTCCTTCACTATTGTTGCTTCCAGGCTCTTCGCATCTGTGAATGCGATGATTGGCTTCTTTGGATAATGGTCCTCCAGGTCAGTGAGGCTGACGTTGGGATTCAGTATCTCACGCAGCAAGGCAGAGATGTAGTCAGCCGCCTCCACGCCCATGAGAAAGGCATTTGATTCTGCAGCCAGTGTGCTCCTGCAGACTCGCTTGATTGAACTTGAGGTCGTTTCCAGCAAAAGTACGGGCGTAGCTTCGCCCTCCGCAATGCATGACAATGAAAGTCCAACCACATAGCCACACTGCGACTTGCCACCTTCAATGCTCGCAAAGCTGGAATCTGAGCACACGAAGACGACACAGTTGTCCAAGGAAAGATCGGATGGGATAAAACTTCCAGGGTGCTTCTGGGCTTTCCTTCAGCATCTTCACTGCCTTGTTGAGTTCGACAACATCTTTCACCCTCGGATCTCCCATTGTTTGTGATGCCATACTGACGTTGACCATCACATCGGGCCTTGTCTGCCTCGAGATCCAACCCATACTTCCGATCAATGCCCTGAAGTCGGTCTTCTCTGATTCATTCAGGGGCGCATTGACATTCTTTCTCTTGGCCTTGTCGATGACCTGATACTCAAGGGCCTCGATGGCGTCCACCTGCTCGATGGTCACAGTAAAGTCCTCATTCTGGACAACGTTCTTGCCGCAAAACCTGAAGGTACTCCTCTTCTCCTTAAGGTAGATGAGGTCAGCAAGCTTCTTCATGGCAGTCTCATAGACGGGGCCTTCACCGCAAGTGATCAGATTATCCACGTGGCTAGCCATGATTCCAACAAGCTTTGCACCACCGTGCAGGTAGAACAAGGCTGATTCGATTCCGGACATTATCCATCCAACCAGTTTCGCATCAGCAGCCAATTTCTTCCACCAACTTCTTCCTGCATCTTTCGTACCATAGATACTTCCTTTCGCTCTGAACAAGGTGCCAGGAGCAACGCCAGGTGGTGGTGGGTACGGCGCCTTCAGGATCAGTAGACGCTGGGTCCCTTTTGCTTGCAAGTATGCAGTTGATGCATCATAAGCTGCAAGCACCCACCTCATGATTGTTGAAATGGCGCAGACAAGGTTGAAGGCGAGGAGAGATGCCGGGGGGCTGTCTGATCTGATTCCTGTTTCATCTTCTTGGCAGCCTTGGACAACACAGCGGCTCTTTGCTTCAAAAGGAAACTCCTTGTCTACTTGCTCCCTTGACTTCCCTGTTTTCTTTGCAAGATGGTAGGCGATCAGCCGGCTCTTGCTATTCTTGTCTGTGTGCACCCATCTTGTGCCAATGACTTTGGTGTCGGGTGGCAACTTGCTGATCTCCTCCTCCGTCAATTCCTCCACAGCTTGAAACTTCTGCCAACTGTTCCACTATTTCTGCATTGAGGCGTCAAACAAACGCCGATTCTCAGGACTGAGCTCCTTTAGGTTGACGTCGAAGCGAGCAGCACGTCCAGTCATGAAGGCATACGAAATCTTTGGGTTGCCTTCCTCCTCCACAGTCTCTGGGCTGCTGTCTCCAGATGAATCATCCTCGAAAGCCATGTCGTCCTTTGTCAAACGTTTCAACTTCACATAGTTTGGATGGACTCCTCAATGTTGTGGAGAGTATCGGCCCATGCAGACATTGCGTCCTTTGATTCTGTCAGATAGGGACCAGGTACAGGCGCTCGATCTTGTCTACGCCGCATAGGACCTAATCCATCAAGCCTGTCTGGCATCTGCATGGCTCCTTGAAGTGGAGCAGAAGCTGTTGCTGGCTGTGGCTCCGGCTCATTTCCTGTCAGCTGTCGCGTGATCTCATCATCAGGGGCCAACTCATTGTCGTCAATGGGGACCAAAGGAACCGGTGGCTCTTGTTGTGGTGCTGTCACAGGTTCTGGTGTGAATTGAGGTTGAATAACCATTGGAGTTGGCGCCTCTGCCTCAGTGTCTTCTGGAATTGCGGGCAGAGGGTATGCTGATGAAGATCTCAGCTGTGGTGTTTCTGGTTCATGCCGGATTTCTTGCATATCTGGTATGGGTGGAAGTCTTCCAAGGGGTCGCACATCAACAAAAGATCGTGCACCTTTTGTTTGATCTTCTGCAACAGCGTAGTGTGGCACAGTATGAGCTGCCAGCAATTCATCTTCACTTGCAAACCTCATTTGTTCTCCTGTGGCCAACACAACGCTTGGTCCATACCTGATCCAATAGGAGTGTGGCGCTCCTCCTTCTGTGGGCAAACCATCATCTTCCAAGCGGCGTGGGTTTCGCAACTCAACGCCAATCACTCTGCCAGGACCAAACCAACGATATTGTCTCGGTGCTCCAGGAGTCTGCTGGGCTTGAAGAAATAGACATAGGCACCGATTGGATATGGGCCTCTGGTAGGTGTGGACTGATGTAGAAGAGCTCGCCTCACACGGGCGTCTGTGTCAGACTTGACTTGGGCAACCTTAGCGCTCTCTCGGATTGCCAAGTTTCGAGCCATTTGGGATTGCGGGTCCTCACAGGCCTCTTGCACTTCCAAATTGGGAGCGTCTTCACTCAAAAGGCTTGCTGGAAAACGAAATTCCGACACGCCAAGCACCCACTGCAGAGGACTGTATCCACTGGCTCTTGGAAAACTGTTTCTTGTTTGTGTGATGATGCCCACGGCTGTGATCACATCGCCCAGCCCACTGACTTGAGTCTCATGCACCACTTTCTTCCAGAGTTCTTTCCATAGGTGACCAGCCTTCTCCGCCTTTCCGCCTTTCCATGACGCTTCTAAAGGCATCACTTCTTGCTCCACGCCATAGGTCTTCAAGTAGTCAGCGAAGACCGCCATGAACTCCTTTCCGCGATCGACTTGCAATGAGTGTGGAAGACCAGCCCAAGAAGACCAGGCTGTTGTGAAGTGGCGCCCTTACAGCTCTCCAAAACAGGAGACAACTTGAAAACCAGTCGCATCATCAATCAGGTTCAAAAGACCATATGTCACGCCATTCACATCCTTGACAAACATCGTGTCGGCCAAGATGTGGCGATTGAACTCATATCTGTTCGGAAGTCGCACTGGTCGTGGTCGCCTTCTTCTGATTGACTCACCGCAGGCATCACAAGACATCAAACCTGCGGCTCTCACAACTTCAGGCTTGGCATGTTGTCGACGTAGTATTCGCTGCAGGGTCGTCACCGTAGGATGGCCAAAGTTGGTGTGCAGGTCCCGCAAGGTCTTGCGCAAGTCAGGGTCAACCTGCAACCACTCATATCTTCTCTCGGCCTCAGTTTTGTTCAAAACTGGATCGAGCTCTTGCACTTGTTGGGCCCGAAATCCCTGGTCATCTCCGCCAGGTGGAAGTTCATCAGAAGGTGGTAGCTGTTCACCTTGAGCACCTGGCCTCACATAGACCGGTGGTGCATTGAAGTTGGGTGAAAGAACAGACCCGTCCTTCTCTCCTTCTCCGTTTGGGTCTGCTTTCACGGGCTCCTTCAAGGGCTCGAGTGGGAAACGCCTCATCAGCTTCGGCCAAAAGAATGGCTTGTTGATGAATGGTGGATTCAATCTTGGCCTGTTGCAAAATGCATTCAATGACTTTCTGATTGAGCAAGGAAGGCCATTCTGCTGCTTGTTTGGTTCTGGAGCCATACTTGTTGTTACCCTCCAAAGGTTCGTGCCGGGCGCAGTTGCAAGTAGTTTCAGCGAAAACACTCTCTGCGGCCAGCATGGAGGTGATGTAGACCGATGTGTTCTTGTGTGGAAGTTGGCTTTCTTGGTCTTTAATAGCCAAGCTGGCATCCATCAACCTTGATCATCAGCAATCGGCCAGACTCAATCAGATTTCTCACATCTTTCATCTCAGGCTCGTTGATGCTTTCTGAACCATAGGGCTGCTCCACAAAGACATGGCGGTTGGCCTTCACGCGGTCTACAATGACCTTGTTCACCAGCTTGAGCAGAGGTCGCTGGGTTTCACGGAGCTCTAAAACTGTAACTTCTGTCGATCCTCCACGAGCTATGTTGAAGTTGCTCCAATTTCCCCATGGACCACAGGGATGCGTGATGACCGTCACATAGGGATCCTCCTCCTTCATGTCTTGGTGGATTCGTGGCATGGCTTTCTTTGAAGTTGCGTCCCAATCGGACGTCAAAGAATCCAAAGGCACTCCAACGCTCACGCCGTAGAAAATGGCCATGACCGTAAGGCCCATCTGGTGCGAAGATCTGCTTGAGCCACTTCTTTCCACATGGTGGCCTGTTGGGCACGTTATGGTGCCTCTTGCCGCCGACAGACTGTCGATCCAGCAGGTCCTTGGCATCAAGCGCTTGGCTCATGGCTAGGATCTTCTTGCCCTTCTTGTTGGTGGTCTTGCGCACAGTGAAGTTCCCTTCAGCCACCAACGCCTCAAAAACATCAATGTCCTTGCACAGGAACCTTCTTGGTACTCATCCCACGGCTCGCCTTGATATGGATCATCGCTGTCGCAGGCGGCATCAGGTGGGAGAGACTTTGGGCTGATCTCACTCCAGGAGGATTCGTCCCAGGCAGTCTCCTCAACCGCCGGAACCGTTCCTACAACCGGAGGACCTGGCATCACACCATCCTTGGCGGCCTGGTCAAGGGGGAGTGCGTCCCAGGCAGTCTCCTCTACCGCCGGGACCGTCTGCCAACCCTGAGATCCCACAGTGTCAGTCGGACGACTGTGGCGCTCCAAGTCTTCATCCTGAAATTCATTGTAAAGGCTTTGGAAGGCTTCCATGTTGTTGCAGTCGAAATCCAAAAGATTGACAGCAAGGTGGCCTCGCTGCGTCCTCACGAGTGGCAGGTCAGTCACTCCAATGTTTTCAAAGGACACCACATTCTTCTTCAAGTTGATGACTGCCCCAAGGCTTTGCATGAAAGGGCGGCTCAAAAGAAGTGGTGTGTCGCCGTCAGTCTCGGCTGAGTGCAACTCTCCATGAACTCCTCCCAAACCAATCGGAAAAATCTTCACAACTCGCGACACTGTCTCGCCTCCAACTCCTCGGAAACGCTGAGTCTTCGTTTTGCACATTGGCTGCAGATTCAGCTCGGACAAGCGTTCCTCAAACTTGCTTGCCCACACTGTGCCATGCATGGTTCTGGTGCAGCCTGAATCTAAAATCGCCAAACCAGGTGGCTCCTCAGGATTCAAAGCAAAGAAGGACTCCAACTGACTGTCGGTGACCATCATGACATCGCATTGCTGGACAGTCACGTCCTGAGGGTTAATGGAAACCTGGATGGGGACATAGATGCACCTGTCAGCATTCATGGCATTGACGTCTTGGGGCCGCTTCAGTGACAAATCACATTGGTCAGTCGACCCTTTCAACATCCTCACAGCAGCTGAACGCACCAACTTGATCTTGCCGTAGAGGTAGTATGCAAATCGGTACACCTCAGGCGTCATGGGCTCGTTGTGGAGCGCCTTGGCAATCACATCACGGCAAAACGGCTCCCAGTCCAAGGTTGAAGACACAACTGCATAGGTCAAACCTTGAGCAGGGCCAGTTGCGAAGGTGTACCCATGATGTGGCAATGGTTGCAAAATGTTGACATCCTGCCCAGAAAGCTCTGGAAACAATGGCAACTCCTCCTCCAAGCAAAGGTGAACTCCATACAACCAAGCTTCATGCTGAGGTGCATACACAATCTTTGCTTGAGGTGGTTGATCACTTGAGGCTCGGGCAGATGGTGAGTCAGGTGGCGATGATGCAACCACTGACCATTCATCGATTTGATCTCGTGGCGGTGGCCTCGTGGCTCTCTTGGGTCGTGCTGCTCTCGGTGGTGTCTTGGCAATCTTCAAAGGTGAACCACCTCCTGAGCCAGGTGACGTTGGGCTCGCAGCAGGATAGCCAGATCTGTCAGCCTTGTCCATCAACATCTTCTCCTTCTTGACACGCTCCATGCGCTGAAGGAAAGCTCTGTAGCGCGCATCCTTTCCAAACCTCATGCACATTGCAACTTGAACCAAATAGCCCCAAAGCTGAATGGGCTCTTTGCGGAGCGCACAGAGGATTGTTTTGTCGCAATCCCTGCAGCTGACATGTCTGGTATGTCCATTGGCTCCTCGATGAAACTGCCTCTCTTCACCTCCATTGGATTCCGTGTGCTCGCACAACTTCGTGTTTCTGAAAACCACAAAAACCCCCGCATTCTTTGAAACCGCAAACTCATCAGAGACTGCATTGGACACAGGAGACTGCGCATACTCAGAAGTGAGGTTGGAGACAGGGGTCATGTCATTCACAGTAGCTTTGGAGGACTCAGGGGACATGTTATACACAGCAAAGTTCAAGGAGTCCTGGGCCTCGTCATCGGATTCAATCTTGTCATGGAGGACAAAATAGGTCGAAGAAGGCTTCTTCGGTGATTGCTTGGCTCCAGGCTTCTTGGATGGCGATTTGCTGCCACCTTTTCCACGTCCACGTCCCTTTGACTTGGGACACTCTGAGTCTCCAGACCAATGGCCCTTGGCTCCACATGCGGTGCACTGCGTCACGCCCTTGATAAAGGACACTGCAGCTTTCCTCTGATCTCGCGACTTCTGGTCGAAAGAGATGTCTCCAGATGCCTTGAACTGCAAAGGACTGGAGGATGCTGCATCTTGTTGTTGCGGTCGCTTGGCAAACTTCTTCTTGAAGGTCTGACGGTGTTGGGCAATCGTCTTCCAATTGCTCCGGGATGAGCTCTCCAACAAGAGCCTCCAGAGTCTCATCATCGGAATACGATGGGCCATCATCGTCAGCCATCATTTCAGCAGCATCATCCTCATACTCATCATCATAGTAGGCATCTTCTCCTTCGCCATACTCGGAAGGGTCTCCGCCTTCCGCTGCAAAGACAGATTTGGGCCTCTGCTGAGCTCTCCACTTGGGGCGAAGAGCATGCACAGGCTGGCTTCCACGTCCAGCTCCAAGATAGTCCTTCCGGATCACTGGCCTCTGAATCGCATTGGGAAACTGGATCCTCAGTGCGTGGCTGACCTTCTTGAAGTCATACTCGTTGTTCACTGACGCAAGGATGTTCTGCCGCTCCTTGGCGTCCAAACCTGCAAACAAAAGCGTCAGCATGCACTTGAGGTTGTCGCTCACGGTGGTGTCAGGGCTTGCCTCCTTCAGTCGTGTGAACTGGTACTCACGTCGCACAAGGTACTGAGCCATCGTCTCTGTAGGTTTTCTCCAAACTCCAGCAGAATAAAAGTAATCCAGAAAGAGTTCATTCACACGAACTGGGGCTTCCTGCGCTATCTGCTCGCGCAGTGTGGACAGCAGCAAGGTGACACCTTTCGTAGTTGGCTTTCCTTCTGCATCTGAGGTACGAAGCTTCTGGTGCGGGATCTTCCTCACAGCTTCATAGGCAGATCCTGTGAGTTGCGCTCTCAGATGAATTGCAGTGGCTTTCTGAAGCGCTTCCTGGCCCTCACGGCCATAGTACAAGTCCATCGCACGCTCTTCATACTCCTCAAACAGCTCAACTTCTCCTCCGTACTGAGGAACTCCATAGCGGTCAGAGTCCAGCCGGCTATTGGTGCCTGAATTGGATGCCATCGTGGTATTGGGCTCTTCAGGGATGTAGTCTCACCTGATCGTGTCGCTGGTGCCAACGAAGGCAGCCAGCAGTCAATGACCTGGGCGGCCAAGTACGCCAGCAGCAAACAACTGGCGAAAGCAGATCACCTGTCTTGGCGACAGGCTCCGCTTACCATCAAAAGCGGCACAGCGGCCTAGCGGATTGACAGCACTTTTCCTTATGGCTANCTTGGCGACAGGCTCCGCTTACCATCAAAAGCGGCACAGCGGCCTAGCGGATTGACAGCACTTTTCCTTATGGCTAAGGGCGCCCTGTTTGGGCAGTAATGGCGAGGGACGAGAACTGGAGATGTGCCAACTGCCAACATGCTGCCATCACATGTGTGATTTTTCACATATAGTATATCATAGTATCATACGATCATGTTTAAATCGGTGTGTGTGTGTGTGTGTTTCTCCCACTAAGCCACCAATGTATCAGCAAGCTATCTCAGTCTCCCAACCCTTTGGATTCGAAGATGGCGCCGAGACATCGACGACTCAACTCGCTCTCCGAGGTAAATATCACCTGCGACAAATGGAAGGAGAAGCCCACGGAGAGGTGGTTCGCCTCAGTTGGTTGGGGTAATGGATGGTAGTGGCTTGGAGGTTTGGATGGGATGGGACGATGGAAATTGGGGATACCAGTTGATGTTTATGGGATGATAGGGATGGGATACCAATGCAAAATGATCCTGCGATGGGATGATTGGATGATGGAAGTTGGTGCCGGGATTTCTATGCGAAAATAGCGACTGGAGGAAAGAATATGAAGAGGCTAGAGCTGGGGATATGAGACCTTGTGATTCGATCCAACACTTGGATGAGACTTAATAACGGGGACAGGTATTCACCAGCAAGACGGGATATTCACAGGCGCTCAATATTTGTTGCTCAACATCCCGCCCCCATTCAGTGCGACTTGGTGTAAGAAAGATGGTATGATAAGGTATGATCTTTGAACTAATCAACACAACCAGAAATGAATAGTTGCTTCCCTATGGCAGTGAAGAATCCCGACGCAACAAATGGTTGGTTGGGGAAATCACCATTCACTTATGGTTGGTTGGGGTTCCTGGTAAGTATGCGGGCTGCAACTGGTACAGCCGGAAAAAATGGCACCTTTTCGATGGTGAACTGAGATTCCGACTTCGGCCTGACATGAGAATTAAGACTGACATCTTAGTGCGGTCGCAAGAGGTCAAGAAGTTATCTCAACTTGTTGACATCTGAAAATTGGACGCTTTTACCTACTTTCACCCATGGGAATCATAGGATTCTTGGAGTTTTTTCCCTCAGTTTATGATGTTTAATAAATAAATATTGTGTTTTTGTAAGTGTTGGATGTGTTGGATGTGTTGGATGTGTTGGATGTGGCTGCTGCGCCTCTTTCGCATCTTTCGCATCTTTTGTGTCTTTCGTCTCCCTGGGCGCGGCATCGCTTCTCGGTATGCTCTCTGTGACCGGTGTCCATATCACACCAAATTTTGCTGTCTGATCACCTTTGATGGCCTTCGATCAATGAATTCCGGAAATGACATGCTAAAGATCAAAGATTGACATGAAATGACAGGAGCGCGATTTTAGATCACTATTTCATTCATTTGTTCGTCTCATGTTCTTTGCAAAATCTTCTTCCAAGTTTTTCGTAGGCGATTTGAGGCCAGCACCCGAGACGCGTCAGGAGATCTTCAAAACACATCAGGGCATAGTGGAAGGGCATCTCCTGCACACGGAGAATGGTTGATGCAACTGGGCTCGGGTCCCAAAGATCGGGTCTTGTAAACATATTGTAAATATAAATATGAATATGTATAGTATATATATATATATGATGTATATTCCGTACACACGGTTTTATGATGAAAATTTGCATTACATCATATTCCATCCAAAAAATGACATTTAGCCACTTCGGGACCTAGAGATGAATCTGTTTGCAGGTTTGGGCATCGAGCCATACATCTTCGGGAGCCATAAGTCAACCTTGGGTGTCTGCTATGATCATCCGTGCCTGGTTTCGAGATGGATGCGCTTGTAGAACAGCCTGCAGGTGATGGCTGGTGATGGCTGGTGACAGCTGTGACACAGCCCAAGGCACCGCTACTGGTGCAGCTGGTGACACCGCCTGAAATCGCGCCAACTGCACCAGAAGTCGTCGACCCTGCCAGTTTTGAAGCCGATTTTGCCACACTTTGCCACACTTTGCCACACTCCCCAAATATCAGAATGGACCAACAGACATTTTTTCGAGCCCCTTTTTCAGGTTCCATGTTGGGTTTGAGGCGGGTTTTCTATCATGGTAATCCAGCTCTTCTAATTTGGATGGGTCCATTTTTGAATGCGCCAGCAGCAGTACGGCCTCCTGATATTTCTCGCAGGTGTTCCAAATGGAAGTGTCCTTGACCTTCGTAACACCTGCAGTTGACCCGTCGATCCATCGATGAATCGCCCCAGGTTTTCGCAAAAACGGGGCTCTGTCACGGCTATCCCATGAGTACAATCATCCATTTTCCCACTGTCTAATTGTCATGTTGGGATGTACCGGATTTCTGAACAAACCCATGGTCTAACACTCATTCCAGTCATACTCCCAAGATATCCCAAGTAAAGAACAACATCAACTCCAATGATTGGCCATAAATTGCTGGCTTCTCAAAAACGTGGACCACCAAAATAAAGTTGTCTGAAAATGGGGTACCCAGCAGGGTACCCCAAAATCCCATGCATAGCTGAAATCACATGAAATCACTCCCAAAATCATGGTTTTCTTACCCCGATCTATAGTAAACTATAGTAAACATTCATGTTCATCCTGGATATATCCGAATATATCCATCTCCATCCATCTCCTGGTCAAACACCAGGGCACCATGGCATCGTTGCAGCAACCCTTTGGCTCCCCGTGGCAATTCCCAGGCCATGTGGACGCACTTCAGCCGCAGCGTGGCGCGGAGCAACTGCTGGAGCTGCGATGGCCGAAGGCAGGTGGACAGGAACAGCCGGAAACCTGGCTGAGAAAAAGGTCGAAATGGGATGGGATACACCTGGCAGGAATTTCTAGAAATGGAAAAACATGGTGAAATCATGACTGGTGAGTGATGAGTGATGTTTGGTGAAGTTTGGTGGATTGTTGGTGAAAATGAGGTGAAAATGGGGAAGAATTGGCCAAGGAATTGGTGAATTATTATTTTGATGATTCAACGAATTGAAGAAATTGGCGAAAAATGCAGGAGAAACAAGTTTCAAACTATGCCTGTCCTCCCATAGACATGGATGGTTTATTAAGCTTATCATATAGCCTCCACTTCAAAGTTGTGAAAAGATGGAACATGACTGGCATTTGCAAAGGTGAAAAAACTCCGAAGAGCGCTGCCTGGAAGGGCACTGCCCTTCTCGCGATCAAAGTATTCAGGTCCCTCCTGGGTTGGGGCGACCATGGCGACCCTTCTGAAATTGGCACCAAATCTTGAATTTCCATGACATCTCCATGACATTTTGGCTGATTTCGCTGATTTGGGATCCAAGTTTGGACTCCGACTTGGACATGACTTGGACATGGAAAACAGCCAAGAACTTGTTGCGACTTCTTCAATGTTTGTTTGGTGCACAACCAGTACAAGGTGGAAAGAGATTGCGACAAGCGGGCGCCCAAAAAAATCAGATCGAAAAGATGGGATGCCACCAAAGCTTCAAGGATGGATGTCAAAAAGCAATCCAAAGGCAAGTGAATGTCAGATTCCAACTCGATGTTTTCCAAGAGCATCCACCTGGCGGGGAGCAGCAAACTGTTTCCATATAATATGCTGGTTGGTGCACTTCTTCAGTTCAAACAGAATGGTGGCAATCGGAACCACCACCAGCAGCGCCAGCATCATCATCATCATCATCATCATCATCATCATCATCATCATCATCATCATCATCATCATTTTCCCTATCTTTCCCCATGGACCCTATGGACCCCATGCTCCCAATGCTCCCCATGTTCCCCATGTTCCACCCTTTTTCATTGCGGCCTGCCGCGCTTATAGGCATCTTTCACCATCTCCATTAGCTGACCACTGTCTGTCTGCCAGCGTCCCACGTTCAGGACTCGCAGCTCCTGACAGCCCAGTTGGAGTTGAGCTGAGTTGGAAAGCTGAACTGGGTGAATCACTGGATTTTCAAACGACTGGGAAAACCTGTGGGAAAATTAGTGGAATCAGATGAAATCAGCATGAACCCAGCCATCGCTTTTGTTGCTTTTGTTCCCAGTTGCACTCTTTTTACTGGGAAGATGCTGGAAATCCAGAAACCCTCGAGAAATGTTTCGAGGATCCCAACGCACCGCTTGGCAAAGAAATTGCAAGAGGCATGTGGAGGAGCCAAACCATCACCGGCAACAAATGTCTGATAAGTCTGATCCAGATTTCCGTGGAAATCGAATTCCCCATATTCCCATTCATTTACCAACAAAAACATATGAAACGGGATGAAAAACGCCTACCATTGGTATTTCGACCGTCAATCTTCGGAACGGCGGAAGATCCAGCGGCACAGGGGCACAGTCCTGTTGTTTAGCCCCGATGTATTGCTCCAGAGGCTGTGCCGCTGCCAATCGCGCCAGGTATCTGGAGGCCATGTGCAGCCCACGCTTTGCCAATGGCCAATGATTCGACCCAACAAGGCTTTGATTGGGATTTAAAACTTGGAAATCATGAGTTTTATGAACCTTTTCTATATTTCAAAAAAATGGTTATGTACCGGAAACCCTGAAAGTCCAATGGTTTAAAATGCTCAAAACCTCTCTAATGACTATGGTTCTTGCCCCCCTGCCTTGAAGGTTCAGCATCTGGTGACAGCACCAGCAAAATCGGATACGGCCTCTCAGGAACAACTGAAATGATCGGGCTGAGGAAACCGTGGGCTAAAATGGGGGTACCCTTTTTAAGTTTGATGGTGTGTCATCATCGTGTCCATGTGTTTCCTGTTGATTTGGCCAGGGTATCCCCCATTTTTGGACAAACCATAGGTTCCCCGCCTGAAAAATTGATTCTTGGCATCTTGAGGTCCTATATTTAAAGAAACCCTCATTTGGGTGAGTAGTGACTCCAAACTTAAGTCCAACGTTTGCGTCAAGTTGGTCAGAGAAGGGACTTAATCGCAGAATTCATGGAACATTTGCAGCAAGAACCAGTCTTTGGCTGGAAAATGTTTTATTTACTCAGGCTTGGACACTGGAGTTTTCTTTCGCAATTCGCGTTTCCGACGTTGTCCGGAGAAATCCTAGGGAGCAACCAGTGCACCGCGCTGGTCGTCACAACACTCTGCCATGATTGCCACCATTGCATTCCTGATATTTCCTCCAAAAACATCCGCCTTTTCGAGGTAATCACAAAAACAACCTAAGATTAACCCCTAAAAAAACTAGACGACGGATGGCCCGAGAGCGTGCATGATGCCGAAAAGAAATGAGATGTGAATGTGCAACGTGCAAATAAAGGGACATGTTGTAGACATGTTGTGAAAAGTTGTTACATATGAAAAAAGGAGGTGCAATGGGCAACGGCAATTTGAAAGAGAAAAAAGAAAAATGAAACAAAGAAGACACAGAAAAAATCACTCAGACGGTCATTTTTACATACAAACATGACTCACAACCAACACATTTGAAAACAACCGCGTGTTTACAGACCAACAAGTTTGCACAGAAACACTTTTACACGCAAACGCGTTTATACACAGACGTTTTCACACCCAGACACTTTTTCACACGAACCCTTGTACACGCAGACCCATTTACACACAATCCCTTATACACATGAATGCTTTTACTCACAAACCGAAGGCGCTTTTACACGCAGGCGCTTTTACACAAACCCTTTGACACACCGACGTTTTTACACACGGACCCCTGAAAACACAGACCCTTTAAGTTTAACACACACACACACACCCATTTACACAGAAACACCTTACTCGCAGACGCGTTCACACACCCTTTACGCACAAACCCTTTTACATGAAACACCTTACACACAGACGCTTTTACACGAAGCTATGTTTGGCTCGCACACACAGCAAACACTCGGACCATCGCAGCATCGCAGCATTGTTTGTGACACATCATGATCACAATGCTACTTCGAAATGCTACCTAGGAATGCTACCTAGGAATGCTACTTGAGAATGCTACGTGGCAATGCTACTTAGAAATGCTACTTGACTTAGTAATGCTACTCAGGAATGCTACTGAGAAATGCCACATCACCTCCGAGCAAGTGACCATCTCCTGGCGAAGCATGACACCTGCAGCCAAAAACATACGAGCAAGGTCAATGATGCGACAGCTGTTTTAAACATACCAAACGTGCAAAATGCAAACATGACACCTGCAGCCAGGATTGCGCAGACAAGGTTAAACATGGTAAAAACAATATTAAACACGCCACATCTGTATCAACAGGCCAAACATGACAGCTGCTGACGCTTTTACACACAGTCTTTTACACACAGACGCTTTGACACACAGATGCTTTTACACACAGGCACTTTTACCCACAGACGCTTTTACGAACAGACGTTTTTCCACACAGACGCTTTTTCACGCAAAATCTTACACACAGACACTTTTACACACAGACGCTGTTACACACAAAGTCTTTCACACACACAGGCGCTTTTACACACAGCATCTTTGTACACACAGACGCTTTTACACACAGAGTCTTTTACACATAAGCGCTTTTACCCACAGACCCTTTTACACACAGACCTTTTTACACACAACCACTTTTACACACAGACCCATTTTGCACACAAACACTTTTACACAGCGACGCTTTTACGCACAAACCAGTTTTGCACACAGACCGCTTTTACACACAAATCTTTTTACACACAGCTATTTTACCATCATTTCGTGGGAAAGGCTTGCCGCGGCACACTTGAAAGCGCAATTTTACCTCAGCTTTTGCGACTCGAACCTCATTTCGTGCGAAAGGGTTGCCACCGCTCACGGGAAATCGCCATTTTACCTCAATTTTTCCGCCTGGAACCTCGTTTCGTGCGAAAGGGTTGCTGCCGCTCGCGTGGAATCGCAATTTTACCTCAGTTTTTGCGACTCGAACCTCGTTTCGTGCGAAGAGGTTGACGTTTCGTGACGCCTCGTCGGCACTGCCCGCGGCCAAAAGACAAAAAAAAGAAAAGACAGAGAGAAAGAGAGAGAGAGAGAGAGAGAGATGGAAAGAGAGAGAGAAAGAGAGAGGGAGACAGGGAGAGAGAGAGAGAGAGAACGGGAGAGAGAAAGGTGAAGATGTGAAGATGTGAAGACATGAAGATGTGAAGATGTGAAGATATGAATCAGTGAAGATGTGAGGATGTGAAGATGTGAGAATGTAAGATGTGAAGATGTAAGATGTAAACATGTGAATATGTAAAGATGTGAGTATGTGAAGATGTGAAAAAATGAGGGTGTATAGGTGAGGATGTGAAGCTGTGAAGATGTCAGAATGTAAAGATGTGAGCATGTGCAGATGTGAAGGTACATAGGTGAGGATGAGTGTGAAGATATGGGGATGTGAAGATGTGAAGATGTATAGGTGAGGATGTGAAGATGTGAGGATGGGAAGATGTGAGGATGTGAAGATGTGAGGATGGGAAGATGTGAGGATGTGAAGATGTGAAGATGTATAGGTGAGGATGTGAAGATGTGAGGATGGGAAGATGTGAAGATGTATAGGTGAGGATGTGAAGATGTGACGATGTGAAGATGTGAAGATGTATAGGTGAGGATGTGAAGATGTGAGGATGTGAAGATCAAAGATGTGAAGATCCAATATGCGAAGATGTCAGTATTTGAAGATGTGAGTATGTGAAGATGTGAAGATGTGAAGATGTGAGGATGTATAGGTGAGGATGTGAAGATGTGAGGATGTTCAAGATGTAAAGATGTGAGCATGTGAAGATGTGAATATGTGAAGATGTATAAGTGAGGATGCTTTTGAAGATGTGAAAATGTGAGGATGTGAAGATGTGAAGATGTGAGTATGCAAAGACGTATGTGAAGATGTGAAGATGTATAGGTGAGGATGCGAAGATGTGAGGATGTGAAGATGTGAAGATGTAAAGGTGAGGATGTGAAGATGTGAGGATGTGAAGATGCAAGTATGTGAAGTTGTCATGATGTGAACATGTATAGCAGACCCCCACTTTTAGAAGAACCCTTCGCTCGGACGCTCTCGGGAAAAAACACTCAAAACAGGAATTATAAGGAGCCCTGTAAATTTCCTCCACAAACATCCGCCTTTTCGAGGTAGTCACAAAAACAACCGTACGGCCCGGAAATCGGCCGTGCGTTTTCATCGTTTATTCAGATGAAGATCGTCGTGCATTTGCAGAAAGTGCTCTGTTTTTCACATCTACCATCGCAAATTACAGTGTGTCTTCGTGTGATGAAAATAATGACAAAACTCTGTTTGGGGACCCGTAGAAATTGCATACGTTTCTTGAGGCGTTTTGCGTTTCGCCACAGCGTCAGCGATCCTTTTCCACATCATCCCAACTTGCGCACAGTCTTTCCTGTGATGTCACACAGGTCTGAGTTCCGGTGAATATAAAACCATTGCCAAGCTTTGAAAAAGCTCATGATCATCGGACCCTTGCTGGACAAGCTACTAGGCAGCATCTTTTTGCATGAGCGCCAGCAAACATCTATAGTTCCAGTGTAACATCATGTAACATCATGTGTGCACACCAAAGTACAGAAGACCTGTCAAGCCTAACATCATGTGTGTGCACCGAAGTACAGAAGACGTGTCAAGCCTAACATCATGTGTGCGTGTGCGCACCGAAGTACAGAAGACTTGTCATGCCTAACATCATGTGTGTGTGCGCACCGAAGTACAGAAGACGTGTCAAACGTAACGTGATGTGTGCGCACCGAAGTACAGAAGACGTGTCAAGCGTAACACCATGTGTGTGTGTGCACCGAAGTACATAAGACGTGTCAAGCGTAACATTCATGTGCCTGCGCGAAGTACAGAAGACGTGTCAAGCTTAACATCATGTGTGTGTGCACCGAAGTACAGAAGACGTGTCATGCCTAACATCATGTGTGTGCGTGTGCACCGAAGTATAAAAGACGTGTCAAGCGTAACATCATGTGTGTGCACCGAAGTACAGAAGACGTGTCAAGCCTAACATCATGTGTGTGCGTGTGCACCGAAGTATAAAAGACGTGTCAAGCGTAACATCATGTGTGCGCACCGAAGTACAGAAGACGTGCCGCGAAAGAAGCATACGTAGAATACGAAGACTAGTGACGTTATTGCACCCCCCCACCCCCCCGACCNCGACCCCCCCCCCCCCCCCCCCCCTCCAAAAAACCCCCAACGCAAAAAAATGCAAAAACGCTTGGCCGGTTTTCGGGCCGTAGGCAAAAACAACCTAAGATTAACCCCTGAAAAAAAACATTCAAAACAGGAATTCCAAGGAGCCTTTTACAAACCATGGTTCTACTAATTCCTCAGGCTGGTGCCTTCGGCACCAGCCTGAGTCCCCAGCAATTCCCCAAATTCAGTAAAACAAATATACAATAAAATGGTGTTTATAAATTTAAAAAGAAAAAGAAAACTATAAATGTCTTTAGCATCTTTAGGTTGTAACTGTTGCCTTCCGACATTCGCCCCGAGCATCAAATTCCGAAGTCGAGCCCATCATCGTTGACGCGCCGCAGTCCGATTCAACCACCGAAACCTGGGTTTTTGGAGGTTTATGGAGGTTGATGGAGGTTTAGTTTGCTGGGAAAATCATTGAATTATTGCTGATTTTCCAGCCGAAAGCCCACGAATACCAGAGGCTATATCGACAGGTTTCAGATGAATTGTGATACAATATGTTATATCTATATCGGGAATAGCACACATATATGGGAGTAACCCAATTTGGTTGGTCAGTCCCTGTTACATGCCAAATAATTCCGGTATCAATTTGAGTATCAATCCTGGATTTGATTGAAAGACATTTAAAAGGCTTGTTAAATTTGGGTTGTCGACCATAATGGATAGTCACTAAATATCAACATTTAGATATGATTCACACAATTACAAGTAGAAGCAATCATATTATTTTACCAGTGTAATCATCAAAATAGATCCACATTTTTATTCAAGTAGATCATGTAGCTCATCATTTATACCATGAATTTAGATGATACTAGATTATCATTCGCAAATTGGAGGGTGAGTTTAACCATTGCTTAACCGGTCTCCGACTTTCAACCGGTTGCCCTACCCGCAGTACCCTGGAGCTTGCGCCAGGTTTCTCCAGAGCCCGAGCGCGACAAAGTGCCAGGAGCGTCCATTGTCTGACAAAAAGATTTGGCGGATAAAGGGAGGAAAGGATTTGGCTGGTTGATTGTGGGCCCAATTTTTGAAAACTCCAGTAAAAATATAGATCTATGCCATATATACGGTATTATACACGTATATATGTAGAATTATGTAGACATATCTTGTTTGTGTTTCCACTTTGGACGATGTCATCGTCATCTCAAAGGACGGTGCACCATGGAGCGTTGCGGATCGCCTGGTGAGACTTCTTCCGGTCCAAGCGAGAAACCTGAGCCGAAAAAAAAACTCATATCTGATAGCAGTGATCTGAAAACCATCATCCATGGGCTTAGCTTAGCCAAGTGGTTGATAAATGGTAATAGATGTTGATAAATCTATTAATGTTGATGAATGTTGATGAATGTTGATGAATGCGGATAATATTCAGAGGTACCTCAATCTAAATTGGCTGGGGTGTTCCGGGCTAACACCTTAGTTAACTTCACTGCCCATCAGAAGTACCACTTTGAAGTTGAGCTGAGGGACAGATCTTGCCAAATCGCCCTTGGTTATCGCACGAAAACCAAGGAACCATCCACACCAATACCGGAAGTTGTTCCTTCCAATTTCTTCAATTTGTTCCTTCCAAGTGGTGCCAAGGCTCCTGAGATTTTTTCCGAACGCTGCGGGAGGATTCCTGAAAACAGGGCGTATTGATGGTGGAGTATTCAGAACTGCAGCATATACGCCATGCTTAGTACCCTTGCAGCACAATGATAATCAAGGACTGAGAAACTTTAGCCTGAAACATCTGAAACGTCTCCCTGCAGTTTCCATCACTTCACTTCTCAACTTGTCATTTCCCGACGGAATGTGCAAGCAAGTTGCAACACTGACCTAGGTTCTCCAAAACAGCTGGGATTGAGTGGAAGACATTTTGGGTACCCCCAAAAATCGACATCAATTGTGATAGATTTCTGGATTTCAATTGATTACAGTTATCACATGCCGTATCAAATGATCTTTGTTTTTCAGACACACCCATATAGTTGTAACATCGTTCCAACATCCAATGTATATTTATATACAGTATTCATAGTCTCGGTTCTTGGCCACATACATTGGGCAATTGTTGGACACATCGTATTGTTGATCAATAATTTTGTCCGATCATATCAATTACATCCCCAAAACATGCTTAGTTAAACAATTTTTATTCCATTGTGATCATGGATAGACCATTGCTAAGCTTCAATTTATTGGATAAATGACAAATGGCAAAAACAAAACACAACCATTGACCGGCAATAAAAAAAACACACGCCAAGTGAAATAGTATGATTATAATGTGATGTAACAAGTTAACCAATCTCAACCATGTCAACCACATGTCATGTTTTTCGCACTCACGGCAAAACTGGCATTACAACGACAAGACGCATTGGACTGCTTGCGTATGAAGTCCTTCCGCGAGCCCTTCGAAAATGGCGGAACATGGTGGAAGCTTGGTCGAGTGACAGCTGAAGAAAAACGAGCATGAGTGGACTATTGTTTTTGTCATATAAATATGTTTGCACATACGTATATATATATATATATATATGTATAACTAGTTGTTAGAATATATATATATATATTATGTGTATATGTCTACATATATGCATGCAATAATTAAGTACAATCAATAATACACAATCAATGGTGGATGATGATCATCAATTTTATATTCTGTATGTACTCCATTGCTGTGGAAATGCCATCCTCAAACATTATATCTTTTGGATAAGAAAAGCATCTTAAGATCTGATGACCCTCATATCCAATCCATAGATTGATGAAGTGAAGGTACCATATAATGATCCTGAAATCTTGCCGAGGTACCGTTCTGTCTGGCCCATCAGCCTTGGTTTCTCTCACACCAACAGTGGCTGTGCGCCCAAGATCTCTTGGTGCTGGCAGATCTAATTCCTCCAAGGCTCCCTGGATTTGCGTCGACTCATGGAATCCTGAATGAAATGGATCTGTTGGATTCACTTGGATGATATATTGGATTATGCAAGAATAAGTTAAGGAGTCTGGATGTGTATATATATATAATACACACACTTACATACATTACAATGTATATATATAATATTATATATATATATATATCAATGATAAAAACACACCACAGCGGGTTAGAGCAAATAATCCAGCTGCGGCGAACTTTCAATTGCCAAGACACCGATTTGCCAGCTCCATCCTGAGAAAATCCGAGACAAAGGCCGCAGTTTGAAGCCCTGGTTCAAAGTTTTTCAGAGTCAAAGAACCGTGGATCCAAAGGATCAGAAGGATCATGAAGGATCATGAAAAATCTCATTCGATCTGATCCGATTTGCATGGTAATGTAATGTTCATCCAAATCCATGGAAAAAAAAAAAACTTTTGGATTCTCAATGATGATCAAAGGACTGTGGTTACTATGGACTTTGGATTGCTGGTGACTGACCGCTGGTGCTGCTGAGTGTCTTCACTCCCAGTGACCTTGGTGAGCGGTCATAGCTGTCATATCTGCCATGGCTTGGCCTGCTGGTAATCTATCAGAAAAAACGTAGGACATGCAGTCTTGAGACATCCGCTACAAAAATCATTAAATATATGTGAAATCATCTACCAAAGCTTTGCCCCATCCAAAAACCATCCAAAAACCATCCAACAAATCACCCAAACTTCGGATCCCACGCGGATCGGAGATCCGAGGAGCCAAAGATTTCTTCCGACTCATCGCTGGTCGTCCAGGCCTGGGGTCATCATCTGGAGCCTGCGTCGACCACGTTGAACCATGTTGAACCACGTTGAACCACGTCACGCGACAACCAAAACTGCATGATATAGACAATGATTTAATGTTCATGAGAAGAAATCGTCATCAATCGTGAAAATACGAAAATATCAAGATAGTTATAGTTCAATATATCATGATATTTTAATATCGATTTCGATCATCCTGATAAATAGCCTAGATCTTGTCGAGTCTGTTAGTCTCTTTCTCCACGTTCCACCCTGTGAAACACTGCTGGGATCTGCTAGGCAACCAGCTTCCACCAAGCAACCAGCACCACAGACTTCTTCCGGCTCTGCTCCTTGCATCAGTTGCAGACGCGTTGCATCAGTTGCCAGTCCCACAGACATCCACAGACCCATTGCCCATCCAGCTGTGTTACACCAAGGCATCCAAGGAACCGGTTTCTTCTCTTCCACTGCCTGGGATGCGGATTTGGTCTGCTGGAATACTTTCAGACTTCATTCAGCTTGGACAGAAACAAAACATTGCTGCTGGTTAAAACCAAATGACATCTCATTTCCACCGCTACAATTTCAAGTTTTGTCTGGTCAAAGTAAATGATGTCAAATCATCATTTTCGCAGGTCAACCTCCCCAAACTCCCCTGTTGAACGTTGGAGAAAGCACGGTGAAGCACAATGCTTCGCACTTCGCTCTGCGATCCGCGGCACGGGTTTTTCCTCCTTCTGAACCACGGAGACCTCCAAGGCCTGCTGCATGACCTCCTCAAAGTGCTTCATTGGAACCTCCCAGGGAGAGATCTCCAGGGAAGTTTCTTTTAGAAAAACACGCCAAAACATGTTGCCACGGTTCTGGCACAGTTGAGTGGTGAACAACTCAATGGTGCAAACTTTGGGAAATCAGCTTTCTACGAATCCAAAGCTGGTGGAAGCTGACATTATTTTTTCCGTCTACACCAGCCGCTTTTTTTGGGTGATAAAGACAAACAAACGTTCCATGAACCGTTCCATGAACCAACCAATTTTTGAACTTCGCCTCTGGCTGGTCACAGCCATCCGCCAGCACTTCCAAGGCATATCTCTCCAGCTCCACTTGGAAGCCCGCCAAGGGCTGCACGGCACGGGCCAACAACAAGCGATCGAAAGCTTCCAAAGGCCTGGGCAAAACATGGCAAAACTGGAACTGAAGATCGATCATCATTGAGAATCTGCCAGAACTTAAACTTTTCTTCAGTAGCTCACAGTTCCATGTAAATCACTTAAAAACCAGGCAAATGTATCAAGTAGGGGAAGATCTCATACAGTATACAGTATAGTCCAGTTTGACGAGCAACTCCTCTTGGCATGGCGGCAGCTCAGTGAAATGGTGAAGGGCCTTAGTGACTTAGTGGGCGAAGCCACGGGCGGTTTCTGGAGCCATGCGCGAAATACGTTGGATCGATTTTGAGGATCAACATGGATCAACATCCCCCATGTAACGGTTGATGGGGTTGATGGGGATGATTTCAGATTTGGGAGTGCCAAAAACTTGCACCCTCCAGTACTTCGTGTCACTGGCAATGGGTTTCCAGCCATTTTGAACAGCAAAATACAGAGAAAACCATCTATGATGTGCATGGACTTCATCGGATTTTGTCAACCTTCCAGGTTGGATTTAGCAGGGGTTGTACCCATCTGTACCCATCCCATGCTTCTGCCCAGCGTCTGTCTGCCAGGCATCTGCATTCGCCAGAATGCTCTCTGGAAGCTTTCCGAAGATCTCTGGTTTCAAGGCACTCAGGGTTCGCACCTTCTTCCAAACCTGAGGTTTGTGACATCTGGGCAATAATGATTAGAATTTGATGCAAATCATAGCTGGAGATCGGAAAATCTGTGGGTCAAAACCTAGGCAAAGATGTGCAAGTATCCCGGATACCCCAGGACAAATATTATGTTTTGTTGGGATCATCCTCCCATCATCCTCCCACCAGTCGGGTTTGAAATAAGAATGTGTGAAACCACCAAAAAGAAGGTCTAGAAACGTGGATTAATACCAAGGTGCTGCCGCAGGCAATGTGTTGCTGGCATCGGCTTCTGACTCTTGGTCTAACCTGGACGTACTGGACATTTGAAATGTCATCGGCTTGATGTGGCGTAAATGATGTTGCTGGGCTGTTGAGGATAAAGGGAAAACATCACGGAATCAACTGAATCAATCACATCAATCATTGCTCCCCAAATTATTTTTAGTGTTCACTTGTGCAAAAAAAAATCCGAGCCTCAGTGACTCGTCTGGATTCAGCAGGAAATTCATTTCCAAAGGCTCCTGAGACAAACAGCAACTGATAGCTTTCGATGCAGAACATGGTTTTTAATTGTTTGTGCAAACATGATGATCATAACATAATCAGAATATACCCCACCATCCCAAGATGTTCTCAGAACGGCCACCTGGATTTCAGGTAAGCGCACCTGTGGCTGGGTCTGGAAGGCCATCAGCAGCAGCAGCAAGGGCTGCTGATCTCTGAAGTAACTCCAGCTGAAGCGTTGCAAAACGCGCGAGACCACCAGCCATGGCGAGTTGCTCAAGGAGAGCAACGCGGCCGCCACTTGCAGGGAAGAATCCTGCAAGTGGCTGGTTTGCCACATCAAAATGATGTAAAAGAAAAAAGGAGGGACACCACAAAGGGAGGCCCTTCTATGAATCTCCATAAAATCATCCTGAAATATCCTGAAGCTCCCATGAAATCATCATCAAGTTCCATGTTTCATGGCACAAGGCCATCTGAGACCAGGCCTTCCCAAAGGTTTGCATCGACCCTTGGGATTTCAGCACCGTAGTACAAGCTTCTGCAGAGGCGTGTTCCATTTGAAACAGGGAGGGCGCGCTGCCCACACCTCAAAGCTGATGGAACAACACATGGACCATGTCACATGGAAGGAAACCGAACAGGAAACCGAACAGGGTTGACAAAAAAGATGTGCAATAGCTTCAATGACTCACATTACAGATAAATCTTCATACATCGTCATTGATGTCAAGGTTTTTGCATTTTATTTCTTTAGATCTGGAAAGAAGGCTTTGGCTTAAGAGGCCCACGTGTTTTCCTGAAAGCCTTAGCGGGTCAGTCGTTCCCATTTCGACCCGCGGGCAACGCAATTGCCTTTGAGTTCCTTGCCGTACTGATCTGGCGCGCCCTGGTACGTGCAAGGGAACCTTTACTGGCAGTGCTCTGCAGGAGTGGTCAACCTGCATCACCTTCTTGCATTGACCACGACATCATCGCCAGGGGCGTCGGGCATTGCATGGTCTATTTTCACGTGCACTTTGCGGTGATCCTTCACTTCATCTTTGCACTTGGCTTTGTGACCGGCGAGAGCTACGGCGACCACATCTACCTGGAGAAGGAGCGCAAGGAGACAGCGAGCTCTTGCGAGACGGACCTGGTGGCAAATCAGAACCGGACAACTTCCTCCTGCTGCTGGCAGACTGAAGTGGATTCTGAGAACGCTACAGGCTCATCATTCTTCAGACCCAGCGTTTGTGCAGCGCATTTCCTTTGCTTCGGAGCAAGTAAAGATGGCTGCTCACAATGCGGCATGGTGGTGCACCTGGCGCCGGCGAGATGTCAAAGCTGCATTCAACCATTGTGGCTTTTGTGGTGCAAGCTGGCAAGATTGCCAGCAGCGTGTTGCTCCTCGTCAACAGCAACACCAACCCAAGTCACCGAGAAGGCAGCGTCAAGCAGAGCATTGGACGTACTCAGGTCAATGGACCTATCAAGATGGTGGACATCACACCAATTCAGCCCCTGGTGCTCCAGCGGCATCGCCTCGGCGGAAGAAATCTCCTCGTCGTCGCAGATCCAAGTCTGGTCCGGAGAAGAACTCACAGTATCGGCCACCTCCACAAGAGCCAGCTTGGAATTTCGATCAAGACGAGGTGCCGCTTTCCTCAGGTCCGGCTACCAGTTCCAACACGGCAGCCGAACATCAGTTGCAGGAACTAGTGCAAGCAGTGAAGCAGATGGATCAGCCTTTGAGCTCCGATGTTCACCAGGCTTTAGTCAAAGCGCAGAAGATCGTCACTGTGGATCCTGGCAAACAACTGGAAAGTGCGGCTTCACGCCTGAGAACAGCCAGAAAGCAGTTGATTCAAGCTCGAGAAGCACGCCAGAAAATGCACAAGTCTTGGGCCAAGTTCATTGCAGAAGCGGTCCAACGCTGGAATCAACACAGCGAAGACTTCGAAACTCGCGATGCCGAGCATCAATCTGCAATCCAAGCAGCACAAGAGAAGTATCAAGAAGCCAAGAAGATCCTCGAAAGCTCCAAGGAGGCTATCAATGCTTGCGACAATGCGTCCGACGATGTGGTGGAAATCAACGACGACGAGCTCATGTCCGAGACGCAACCAAGCATTCAGGAAGATCTCCATACTATGGTTCAGAGCTTCGACAAGATCAGAGCTCGACAGGCCGAAGTTCTCGACGGCCAGATCTCCAAAAAGCCTCGCACAGAAACACCCGATGGGGACAAGCCATCGCGTGGATCTGCCATGTTGCCTTTTGGCCGGGGTGGCGTGTTGACCTAAAGGAGGCACGTCAGGAACCCCTGACCTATTTTTCGAGCTCTTCGGCATATTGTACTCGTCAATGGCTGCATACCATCCTGCAAGAGGATGACTTCTTAGCCCCATGGGCTGCAATCGAACGTGGAGTAGATCTGAGTGTCGAGCTCTTTGATTTTGACACATGTTCTAGACTCTTGAATGGGTTCAAGGGTCCATCTGATCCTCCTGTTCCTCGTCATCGTGGCCAACAATCCCGACATGTTACGTTCTCTTCGAACGTAGAATTGCTTTTTGAAAGCCAGGAAGACATTTTGTCAACCGCAATTTTGACCCATGATTTCCTTCAACAATGGTCTGACAAGCCGTGGTCATTACGTGCCCCTGCTGTGGAACCGCTGTCTTTCAAGGCCGCGTCGATCCCGGCAGGAAGTACATGGACAGAAGTAACCCAACGGCACAAACAACATGTACATGGAGGTGACGATGCACAGGGAACTGCATCTGCTCTCTCAGCGTCTTCCATTTTGGACTCAGTGCTACCGCCTACAGATGGAGCAGTATATGACATGGAACGGTCCTGGCTCTTGCAGCTGCAATGCGATTGGCGTGAGCATGCTTCTGAGGAATTCCCAGGTGAAGGTCGTCTTCTTCCTGTTCAAAGTTGGTATCTTCATCACCATGACGCCCCTCGATGTCAAGTACCTCGACTGGTACAACTTGATCGAATGGATCACCTTTGGTTAGCGGACTTGAGGGCTGCATGGTCTGACCGCCTACGACCTGGAGAAGTGCTTCATTTGTCTTACATTGCACCGCAACCGCCCAGACCAGATCATGCTCCATTTGCTCCACACATCATCCTCTCACAAGGTGCTGTTGCGGATCGAGTGAGTGCCATTTTCACCACCAGATTCAGTGAGAATCATCGCACGCAATTGCTGCAAGAAGCGATCTCTGTTCCGAACTGGATGTGTGGATCTCGAGCAGTTGATCTTGCCCGAGTCACTCCCTTTGTCGCCAAACGACGCTGGATCGTCAGGTCAGGCATCATGCAATTCCAGACTGATGAGCTTGAAGAGATCCCCGACGGTGTGAGCATTGTGATTGACATTCGTGTTGATCCTCCTGCAGATGCCCCTCCTGAAGGTGATGAAGTCACGCTTGCAGCATGGGCTCGACAGGTGTATTCACCATGATCAACCACTATTTGAACTTCCTCATGTAGCACGGACCAACCTGATGATGACGCCTCTGATACTTCGAGTGCAGATGATGAGCCCATGGCGCAGATTCCTCAAGCCCATGATTGGCGGTTTGCACATGTCTATCGTACTCAAAGGAGGGTCTATCATGGTCATCTTCCTTGGGATCATGCTGGACTTTTTCAACAGCAAGTTTCTCGCCTGACCGGCGTTCAAGAACATGACATTGTCTACTGCCACCATGTTGCGCATGCTCCTGCTGATTTGAAAGCGGCGCACACAGAACCTTTGCTCATGCACACGGTTGCCGACCTACCAATTGGATCTGTCAATCGTTTGGTTCTGGTCGACATTGAATTCCACGAGCACTGGCCGGCGACTGATGTCTCTACATCTCGTCGATGTCTAGCTCTGCCGCATCAAACTCTACGCAGATCTTTGCTTCATTTGCTGGGTCTTGACGTTTATTGTGATCGGGTGCGTTCACGATGTTTGATGTGGGTGAATCACCATCCTGTCCTACTACGTCAAACTGGGCACTTCTTTTTGGAGCATGGTGACTATGTTCGAGTAGCGGTGCCGCCTTGGCCTCATGCTGCACCCTCTACATCCACCAGAACCTGTGTCAGTCACATTCGTCGATCTGGTCGCCTATTGCGTACAAGGACTTCTGTGATTGATGCTCAGCATGAAACTGGCATGTCCGAGATTGATGACTATGAAGCTCAGATGTATCCACAGCGTCGTCTACAGTCCGATGATGACTTTGACACGCACAGCCATTTGCAATTGTCTCTTCGGTCTGGTACCATTCCTCTACCGGTGATGCCTTCTAACCTTCTTGTGTCTGAGGTTGTTGCTCACTGTGTGAAGTCGCATGTGTGCCAAGCAGAGCCAGTCGATAAGATTGAAGATGAGCCTCAAGAACGAGTTCAGGAAGCCCGTCAACAAGCAATGCGAGCTGATCGTGCCGCTCAAGCTTTGGCAGCATTTCCACCTTTTGTTCAAGATCTTCATCGGCTTTATGTTGAGATGCAACAGATGCCGGCAACACAGCATCCCAGGAGATTCTTCGTGGATACCTGGTATAGTGACCACGTGCGCCGACCGCATAGTGGCGTTGGTCGTCTTGTCCATCTTGGTGAAGATCCTACGTTGTGGCTGCAAGCAATCATTTTTGCATGGGAAGATCAAGTCGGTCCTTTTCACACCTTGACTTGTCACCTTGTGCACCCTGAACCTGAAGGTGGTGATCCTGACGCACTTGCCCACATTGTCCTTGTGCAGCACGCTCAACCTGATCAATTCTCTACTTTGGTCTCCATTTCTGACCCTGCCGAGGATCCATGGCATCCGCGCTTGATGTGCTTTGTCATTCCGGCCCACCACCCTTTTGATGCTCTTCAGGCTTTGGTTGATGTGGATCATGTATGTGCTCGTGATTCTCCTCGAAGATGGTGTCGAGCATGGATTGGTGACCATGAAATCACCAGAGAGCATTGGGCCCACATTGATCATGGCACGGCCATCTTCTTTGCATTCCTTTCTCAGGCACCTGAAGCTGACTCCAACACTGTGCCCATTGCCGATGCTTTTGTTCTTGACGATGAGACGTCCGCTGACGCAGTTCATCTTCTACAACGACAAGGTGTTCTTCGACGGCGTTTGCAGCTTGCTTCGCATCTCGCAGAACCTGCTTCTCCTGTTATTGTTCAGGTAGACTGTCAGAAAGTTAGCTTTCTGCGCACACAACTTTGGGATTGGCCTTCTATGCTTCCAGAGCAGCAAACATCAGATGTGGAATGGCATCCTGCCACGTTGCATGCTCTTGGTGATCTTCATCCTTGGCGAGATGAAATCCCTATGGGCTTCACCTTCTACACTGATGGCACTGCCGACCGTGCCAGGTCTCAAGCTGCGGGAGCGGCTGTGCTTTTGGTCACCACAGCGGATGGTCTACGATGGGGGGGCTATGTCACTGCTCCTTGTTTGGGTGCACCATCAGCACCACGTGCTGAGGCTACAGCCTTGTTGCTTGCAATTCGATGGCTTCAAACTCTACGTCGAGCTCATGGTGCGCACGTTTGGTTTGAGTTTGCGTATGACTGCCTGAGTGTTGCCGGAGTTGCACAAGGACAACTTGGAAGTGGAGCCAATCAAGATCTTTTGACAGTGATCCGTGCGCTTTTGCATTGGCTTGAACCACTTTGTCTTCACCCTATGACATGGACACATATGCGTAGCCATCAGAGCCACCCTTGGAATGAAGCAGCTGACACATTGTGTCGCCATGCATTGCGTATGCATTTCACTGTGCCAGACCTTCCGCATTTTCACGGGCAATGTACATTTGATGGCAACGACGTTCAACCCATTCAATGGCTCTGGCTTTTTGAGCAGTCTCTAGCTGCAGTTCCTGATGCACCCTTGCTCGAGGGCACCAATTGGTGTATGAATATTGCTCTTCCACTTTGCGCACAACCAGATTTGACCTTGCAACCTGCCATGCAACGTCAGGATGCTCAACCCCATGGTCCTCGAGATTTCACTACGGTGAAGTTGCAATTTGGTACTGCCAATGTGCTCACGTTGTTTCCGGGACAAGATCATGGAGCAGCTTTCTTCAGTGCTCGCGCTGAGGGATTAGCACAACAGTTTGCTGACCAGAACTTGCACTTCATCGGCTTGCAAGAGACCCGCAGTCGTCTTGATGGACATGCCCGCTTGAACGATTTTCACGTTCTATCCTCCGCTGCCACTCAACGAGGAGCTGGTGGTGTCCAACTGTGGGTGCGTCGACGTATTGCCCTTGATGATGATCCTTTGCTTGTGGATGCCAGTCATCTTCGCATTTTGCATGCCAGTGCTCAAGGGCTCTTGGTTCGATTTCAGTGTGGTGGCTTACGGCTTTTGGTCTTGGTGTTGCATGCCCCAGTGACTGATGATGAGCACATGCTTTCAGCATTCTGGGCTGCCACTTCGCAGGTCATCCCTTCCAAGTATCGCTCCTGGACTTTGTTTGTGCTGGCAGATGCAAATAGCAGACTCGGTTCAGTGACCTCTGAGGCAGTCGATGAATTCCAAGCAGATACTGAGAATATCAAAGGTGAGTACTTTCACAGATGGATGCTCGACCACTCCCTGTATGCTCCCCAAACATTTCAATCTTGTCATGTCGGGCAAGGACACACCTGGACTCATGCCACAGGAGCGACCGCGCGGATTGACTTCATTGCGGTCCCGCAGGAACTTCCCTGTTCTCAAATCTCCACGTGGATTGCAGAAGATATTGATCTCTCCATTCAACGTGAAGATCATGCCTGTGTTTGTGCGCAAGTTGCTTTGCCATTCCATCGTGTCCGACCTGACAAATCCAGATACCTTTGTCGTTGGTTGCCCGCAACCGCCCCCACTTGGTGCACTGATGTCCATACCCATGCAGCCACCATTCAGCAATGGCTTCGTCAACAGCAACAGCCACGACGTCTGGTTCGCAAACAACATTTGACTGACGCCACCGTGCAGTTGATCTTTGCCAAGCGGTATCATCGCCGTCGGCTTGCTGCACTTCGTCGCCATCGTCGTCTTGCTCTATTGCGACAACTCTTTGACTCTTGGCGTGCAGCTGATGTTTGCTCTGACCAGTTTGGTCCCTGGCTACGCCTATGTGACCGACAAGAAGCATGGCATCTTTATGTCTTTCAAGATTTAGCACCTCGTGTGGTCCAGGCTGTTCGGCAAGACGACCGAGATTTTTATGATGAATTGGCCGCCACAGCCGGACGGGCGTCGCTTAGTGGCGCTCGTCAGCTGTGGTCCCCCTTGAAACCCATTTTGCCTCGATGGAGGAGCAAACTTCGAGCCAACTTACGATGTATTGGACCAACCATAGCTGAGAAGATCGACCACTACAACCGGTTGGAAGCAGGGACCACTACAACTTACAGTTTGCTCTTGGAACAGTGCTGTCAGCATCAACGACAAGCCATGCAGGATGCCCCATTGCAGATCCCTCTTAGTGTCTTGCCCTCACGCATTGTCGTTGAAAAGCACTTTGCCCAGCTCAAGGTGGACAAAGCCTCTGGTCTTGATGAAGTACGTCCAGCTACTGTGAAAGATCATGCCTCAGATATTTCTGCTGCTGTCACCAAGCTGCTGGTCAAAATGTGGACGACTGGTGCTGAACCAGCCCAGTTTAAGGGCGGTCTTCTCCACACAATTGGGAAGAAAAAGCGCAGTCACCATCTCCGTGACATGCGTGGTATTGCTCTTCTTGATGTGATGGCCAAGCTCTCGCATGCAGTGCTGCGCGCCCAGTTCATGCCAGCCCTTGTTCAAGCTCGAGCGCCTCTTCAGTTGGGTGGATTTTCTCATCAAACCACCATCTTTGCTACGCACTACTTGAAGGCAGTCACTCATTTGGCGCATCAGAAGGGCTTGTCGTCGAGCATCCTGTTCCTCGACATCCGCAGTGCGTTTCACGCTCTTCTTCGTGAGTTGGTTTTTGACCTTGACCAACCTTTGCCAGACAAACTGTTGGAAGTGCTCCGCGACCAATCCGCAGATCTTTCTGGCATTGATGCACATCGTTTGTGGTCTGGCTTTTCTGACTTGCCTCATGCTACAGCTCGACTGTTGGCCGATGCCCATCAACACACTTGGTACACCTTGGCTGCTTCTGATTCCTTTCATAGTACGACACGTGGCAGTCGCCCTGGCAGTCCTTTAGCGGATGCGGCCTACAATGGTTTGATGACTCGTTTGATTCGAGATCTACAACAAGTCCTTCAACATGATCAACGACTTCAGATGGCTCATCTACGTTTGGGATTGACTACACCTATGGTTGCATGGATCGACGACATTGCCATTCCCATCTTGACAGAGGCTGCTTCTGATCTTGCTCCTGTCACTGCCTGGGCCCTTGAACAAGCTGCGGAAGTTTGTAGTGCATATGGCTTGAAGTTGAACTTTCAGCCCACCAAGTCTGAAGCCGTGCTCACATTCAGAGGTGAGGGAGCCTCCGAGTGTCGCAAGTATTGGTGTACTGAATGTCAAGGCTGTGTTCCTTGTCCTACCATTCCTGATCACCTACGTTGCGTCTCTACGTATGAGCACTTGGGCGTGATTTTTCAGGCAGATGGTGGTATCAGTGCAGAGCTGCAACACCGAGTCTCTCGAGCTGTCCAAGCCCACCACCAAGTTCGGAAGCAGATCTTGCACAACAAGCATGTCTCTTGTCAGACGCGTTTGAAGCTCTTCGAAGGCCTCATTGTGCCGGTGCTCTTTTATGGGGCTGGAGCATGGCCGCTCCTCAATCATCGCCAACTGCAGAAGATCCATGGTGTTGTCCTTCGTTGGACGCGATCCATCATTGGCAACGGTTTTTGGGCATCTGACATGTTGAGTGATCAGCAACTGCTTTTTGCTTGGAAACTTCCTTCGGTGGCTTTGCGCCTGGCCAAGATGCGACTTCTCTATGCCTTCCATCTGATCCGGGTTGGTCCACAGATCATTTTGGATGTGATCACCGCCACTCATCAACACCCTGGATCTTGGTTTCATGCCTTGCGACAAGCCATGACCTGGTTGAGAACGATGGATTCCACTCTGTTTTCCTGGCATCCTTTGGAGGCCAGTGTTGAGGAGGTGATTCAATGGATCCATGACTTTTCTGCGACTGGTCCTCGATTGTGTACTTGCCCAAGTCGTGCAATCTCACTGGGACTTGAGAGCCTGTTTCGGTGGCACTGCTCGGCCGTTGGCTTCTTCGCCAAGCCCTTCTTCAGCAGCCGAGGGTACATTTGCTTGCAAGCTGTGTGACAAGGTGTTTGGCACTCACCAGCAATGGCGTGTCCATCAATGGCTGGCGCATGGGCTGATTTCTGAGGAACGCATGATGATGACTTCTACAACTTGTGACGCATGCCATCAGTGTTTCTGGTCTACACAAAGGTTGCAACAGCATCTGAGGTACAGTAGGCGTCATCATGGTGGTTGTTACGAGCAACTCACTTGGCGTACCAGGCCCAGCTACTCAGCACCTGTGATTGATGACCAGTTTGATGGACCTCTTTTTCATCGGCAACCTGCAGTGCCTGTTGCTCATGTCCCCTCTCAGCCTGAAGTCCTTTTTGTTTCACGTGAGCAAGCGGAACAAGAACTTCAACGATGCTGGCGAGCTGAGGGACTTCCAGCAGTTTTGGATGTTCATTTTACCCAAACGCTCTTTGCAGCCCTTGATTTGGTGCTTCTTGAGTGTTCTGGCAATCTTGACCTACATGCTGATTCCATTTTGCTGGAGCTGCCGTCGATTGCTGAAGGTTCTGACTTGCCGGTTCCACATGGTGTCACTGGTGAATGGGCGCTTTGTGTTTGGTATCTGGATCAGCTGAGTTATTCTCGCTTTCCGCATCTTCCTGTACCAATCTTTCAGCACATCGAGAAGGCCGTGCGGGAGTTTGTCTACGCCTCTGCTGTTGGCCGTCTTCTTCTTTGGCAGTGACGAATGGATACTGCGTATCAGCCCGGCGGCTCTGACGATGCACCTGCAGACCCTGATTCTTCAGCTGTGCCGCTGGAGCTCATTGTGGATCCATGTGCTATCCAACATTCTGTTTTATCCAACATTTTTGCTTTACCGGTGAAGTGTCCTCCAAGAGTAGGGGTTCCTGTATGTTTGGACCAGGGTAAACCAACTTTGTGGATTTTGCACCTGTTCAGCGGCCGACGCCGTGTCGGCGACTGTCACTGGTGGTTGGAGCACATTGGTACCAAGATTTTGCCTGACTTTGACATCAAGCTCATTTCGGTTGATACGGCCATTGATCGCGTTCATGGAGACCTTTCCAATGGCCCCAATTTGACAAAGCTCCTCAACATGGCGAAACGTGGCCTGTTCTCAGAACCTTCAGCGCTGCTCGTGGAGTTCAGCTTGAAGCAGGTGGTGGTCCACGTGTGTTGCGGACGATCGAGCAGCCCTGGTTTTTGCCAGAACGCAGTGCTAGTGAACTACGTCAGGGAGCGGTAGGTACTGAGCTTCTCATGAATTCCCTGAAGCTTGAAACGAGCGTGGTTTGCAGTGGAGGCGCTGCCATCATGGAACATCCTTGGGAGCCTGCGGAGCCTGAGAAGATTTCAGTTTGGCGTCTTCCATGCCACGACCAATAGTGCATGAGCCTCCCAGGAGCACTCGGCATCATATTGAGCAGTGGGCCTACGGTGCGATTGGCGTCAAGCCTACCTGTCTTCGGGCACTCAACCTTGGTGATCCGGAAGTGACCGCTAAAGTGTTCAAGGACGGCGCTGAATTGTGGCGCACTCGTCCTGCCCATGGCCTGAAAGGCCGGAAGGCTAATGGCCAGTTCAAAACCGCACAGGCTAAAGAGTATCCTAGTGCGTTGTGTCGCAGTCTTATTGTGGCTCTCCTGACTGGGCTGCGGCATCGCATTAGTCTTGAAGGTCTCAGAGCTCCAGTTGAACCCACGGCTTCCGAGTTGAACTGGATCAGCCTGATGATCAATAGATCGCAAGACCTCGCTTTGCGGTCATACCTACCTGACTATCAAGGCTAGAGGCATTAATTTATCTCTTGCAGCAGTCCGCGCGAGGAGACTCCATGCGGTGACGCTTTTTCATCTCCAAATCCGAAATCTTCCAGAAATCTTCCAGAAATCTTCCATCCTTCCTATCCTCCCAAGGCATCCCAAGGCGTCTCCCATCGGCATCCGGTTAGGCGTCCGTGCCCAGCTGTGCCAAACGCTGCATGGCGCGGAAGAGCCTCGCGCAGCTCCGGGCAGCGCTGAGGAAATGCCGACGCTTCTCGACGAAGCTGCGACGAAACAGCAGGGCCTGGCTCCAGTGCGCAACATGAGAAACAGCGGAAACAGCTCGGCCACAACTCTCAATATCAACCCAATTAAATTAACATAGATTAACCATGAATCACCATTAAGCATAACGAACCAAAATCATCATGTCACCATCATATATCTATCCAAATCTATCCCAAAATTCTCACCACCCAGCATCAAAATCAGCATCAAGAATCGCACCAAAAATCCACACCTCTTGATTCATCTCCTGTAGTTCGCAGCAGCGACACCGCGAAGTGCTGATCTCCAACATCAAGTCGTTGTCGCCCAGGACGCCCGTTTTGTGACTGGCGCCCTCAGCCAACCTGAGCGGTTGAAAAACCACCGAGATGATGGGTGGATTGGGTGGATGGTAAGGGTGGATGGGTAGGGGTCAAGGAAATCATGGGGAAAAGATGGTGGAAAAAAGCCGAAAGAGAGGAAGAAGAAGAAGAAGAAGAAGAAGAAGAAGAAGAAAACAGCAAGAAGTCACAGGATGGACAAAATGAGCGCCAAAAAAGTCAGACATCTTTTGTTTCCCACATCCTTTGAAAAATAAAATGCTGAGTGACAGAAGTTGGATCTTTTCTTCCAGCTGCAGAAATTCTCGTTGGTTGCTGGGGAAATCCTTCAAACTCGCCGCCTGGGAAACAGGTGACTCTTCCGAGCGGGTACAGTCGATCTGGGTACAGTGCTGACTGGGTGCTGGGGACCTTTTTCATCTTGGAATTTCTGAAATGTTCCGGTCTTCAAGTGCTCTAAATGCTTCACCGTCTTCACCAACTCCACCAGTTGTTTCATGGATTTCGACAGATTATCGAACCAGTCTGTTTCGACCTGGCTTTCACAGAAACTCTCGAACCTCCATTTTTTCCCAGCATTTTACCATGATTTTATGATTTTCCCCATCCAACCAGCAGCCCGGCCTGTAATTGGAGGGCGTCCTTAGACATGGCCCGCAGCAGAATCTGCTCCACCGGCTCCACCTCCAGCACTTCGAAGTTCACCACGTCCAGAGGCAGAGGTAGTGCTGGAGGGTCACGTGATTGCCGTGATCGTGGCAGATCTGGGGTCACCACGAAGATTTTGCCTTTGCCTGGAGATCAAAATTCACCGATGGTAAGTTCTGCATTAAAAAAAATATCTATAAAATTCATTAAAATGCTATGGATAGAAATGGATAGAAATGGATAGATATGGATGATTTATGATTTGCTTTGGTGGAATGGTATATACTGACGTTGTGTGAGTGCCAACCCGCCAAGCAGAATCGTTTGGATATTGCAAGTTGGCCATGTCGTTGAACACCTCTGGCCTTTCTTGCTCTTCTTTGAATCTTTCTCCTGCAAAGTTCAAGTCTGGACCAAAAAACAGTGCACGCAACATCTGAATCATGTCTGGATTTGACATCCGGGAGACAAGCTTTCGAAGGGCATCCAATGACATTTTTGAGAACAGCAATGAACAGCACCAGAAATGCACAGCGGCGCTATTCGCTCCTCTTCTCCAAGACTGGCAGAAGATTTCGACGGTGAGCCCTGTCAAGCCCATGTCACATCATGTCACCCCATCTGGGCCCCGTCTGTCTGGGTTTAAGACAACGTCGAAACCAAGAACCAACTATGTGTGGACAGCTCAAAACATGTCAAAACCTTTTAATATGACTGGGGGGCTGAACACCCATAACTACCAAACAGATTTTCATGTGAACATGTGTGAACATATGAACCAGCCAAATCTTGCCCCAGGCCCACAGGCTATTCCCAAACCATCACAAACTATTCCCACCTTCGGTTCTTTCTGCTCCACCTCTGTTTGGGGTTGGTGAAACTCCACCACACAGGCTGGCAGCTGGTCTGTAACCCCCAGCAGCAAGAGGCTACGGCCTGCTATGGCAAAATGGGGAACGCCCGGGACGCCTTTTGAATCCACAAAATTCATGTCATTCACGAAATCATTTCATTCCTCGATCTCTTTTCACTGGCTTGTATATTTGATTATTTGTAAGTCTAGTTGCATATGAATATGTGAAACCTAAGTCATGAAGAACTGTATCCAACATTCTGTCTTTATATTCCAATGATATTTGAAATGATTTTATTCATCACTTGATCATACTTAATCCATGTTTCTTCCCTCGACTTGTCATCCGATTCCTGGCAGCAGAGCGGCATGTGCCTTCTGAGCAGTGCTGTAGGGCTTGTTGCAACTTGGGGCTGCCCACGTGTGTCACGAAGTCCACTCTCTTCCGCAGCCAGGACAGAGCCTGCGATTCGACGTCATCGGACATCATGGCGACATGGGGAGGCCATGGCATGGGATGATATAGGAAACATATGGAAACGTATTTGGAAACATATGGAAATAATGGATTGGTCGGATTGGTGATGATTTTCCAATTTCGAGAAGCTGATGGAAAGAATCTAAACATGGCTCTTGACAACATCTTCTTAAAGACAATCACGTTCGGACATCATGTGAGATTCATGATTTCTGTGAACCTGTATGAACCTTTATGAAGCTTTATGAAGCTACGCCTGAAGCTACAAACTCGTTAGATCTGCATCAGCTTCAGCGTCGGCCGAGCCGGCCTGTTCTTGAGGATCCACACAGAGGGGTCGGAGAACATGAGAGGCGATGGCAGCAGATTCAGCTAAGAATCGTGGAAGACCCATGGATTGCCATTCGTCCGCCACCAGCTGATCCAAGAGAAAAGTTGGGAGAAAATTCTCAAATTCATCCTCACTTTCGGATTCTGAATCAGGTGCATCCGCGTCATCATCTTCGCCTTCAACGCCTTCACGGCCATCATGGTTGTCATTTTCGTCATGGTCGTCACTATCTTCATGATCTTCCCAGGGCAATGCTTGAGGTGACAGAGTCAGGGTCAACTCATACCTGGTCAAAATTACTTGCCAAATGGGTTGACCCAAATTTCATGCTGCATGGATGATGCAAACTAAAATGCCACGAACCAGGTGCGGAAATGTCAACCCTTGAAAGAGAGGAAAGCACTTGGGGAAAAAAAAAAAGTATATTGCACGAAAATCTTGGAAAAACACTGGAACTGCAAAGCACAAAATCACTGGAAAACTCAGAATACAATCATCATTCTAATGTATGAATTAAACCCAATTGTATTAACCACTATGAACCCCGACCTCATTATTCACCGCTATTCACCACGGTTAAACATTGTTAACCGCCAATAATTGATCATCAACGCTCCTTAATTGTTAGGAGCATGCTGAAGACCATTCTTAAGCCTAGTTTGCAATGCTCAAAATAATCATAACCTGGTTGTTCGTCATAACCGAATCATAACCCAAAAAACACGCGTAATGATCCTGATTGATTTTACTCCCAAGTATAGAAAATGCCTTTAATCAAACTTTAAGCCTTTGTGCACCTTACATATCCTTACTAATCCCCAATCCATCCAGGTGACTCTTGGAAGACTTTCACCAAGGCATTGCGTCGAATGGCACGTTCCGCGGGCACCAGGAAACCCATGGAGATCACCGCAGCCACGAAGAGACCTTGGTCGAAAACTTGGTCTGAAAAGCCCAAGGGATGATGGTGAATTCTTGGGGCTAATCATTATTAATCATGGTTAATAGTAATATAGTTATTAATGAATTTATGGCTAAACCATGAAAAATATTGGTTAATCATGGTGAAGAACGGTTGAGGAATTCAGTTCACTATTCTGGAAATGATTTGGACATGATGATAAACCACTCAATTTTTTGGGGGTGACCGGTTCTCTTGATAGTTCCAATCGGATCCAATGATATCCAGTGGGTCATTTCATCATCCCAGCAGCATTCATTGGGCAAATCCGTGGAGCTGGCACGAAGGGATTCCAAGTGTTCTTCCCATCTTGGTCGTGTGGCGGACAGTCCTGGTGTCATTTCGCATCAGTCCGGTGGCAATTCTTTGATGCGAAATGGTTCGAAGTATGTTGTATACTTCGTAGATTGCAAACATACTATAGTAATGATAATGATGACTGTTGGTAAATGATTGTGGTTGATGATTAGTGATTACGATTAATGGCCGGATAGTCAACTTATTGTAGTTTTGTAAATATACGATCTTCAGCTTGAATCTGTATGGGAAAAAGAAGTGCGGATCTGAACATGATCTCATGTGGCTGAAATCTGCTGATCACGCCACGTTGGTCGTGTCCTTCGATGTTCATCACTCGATCTGCAACGCTATGCTGCTGTTTCTTTTTCTCGTGCTCCTCCAAAATCACATTCCTGGGCCGTCGTGAATCATCACTTCTTCATCAATTCCTCATAATCTGTCTCTTGATCATCATCATCATCATCATCATCATCATCATCATCATCATCATCATTATTATTATTATATACCACAATCATAATGATCATCATTTCGATCCCCATCTGGATTCCCATCCACCGTTGCAAACAACCAAGGCCCACCTGGTCCACCCTGGGTTTCACCCTGAGACATCCCACAGGTCGTCTTCGGCTTTGGAAAAATCTTCTTCCGCCTCTTCCGCCTTCTTTTGAGCTCGTTCCAGTTCCTCCTGCGATCTGCGGATCCATATATATCACAGCCACATGGAAAGGTGCCACATGGTGGATATCTGATGCACAGAGATCAAAGGACGATGAAAGGACTACCAACACGATGACATTTATTTGTGATTGGGTCTTAAGTTTCGGGAGATGTCTCAAATTCCTCACCTTTTTTTGGAAATGTAAAAACTCGAGATCACCATGAGAAGATATCCCCAATCCGTCCCTACGCAAGATCCTCTTGGAGCTTCACTTTTTGATTCATGACCTGGACTTCTTCTTCCTTGCGAGTTGCTTCCTCACGGGATTCGGCCAGAGATCGGTACACCTTGGAACGACCAACGTGACCAGAGGTTGGCAGGAAGAATCAGCAAAGCAATCATCATCAGATAATCAGGTGATTCTAGACTGATCAAAAATGCACAGATTATCCTGGAAGAATCATTCTGAATGATAAATAATCGAGAATAATCACCGCGAATCGACAATGATCAACAAATAATCCAATTTGTTCTGTGAAGGGACTCTGATTATACTGTGCCAAAAACACCGCAAAATCACCGGGCCGCCTTCTAGAATCTCCAACTGAGTGACACTGCGCACTGATTTCGTCGGTAGGGACAACAAATATGACAGTTCATATTGGTCATATTGTTACGTTTATTGTATTTCATTGTGGTATTGGTTTGGCACGGCAAACAGCACTGCAAATGACCACTTGTTTGACCACATCATCAAAACTTCATGGTGGTTTCCCAGGTCTGTTCCCAGTGCTGTTCCCAGTGCTCCATTGGATGTGTCCAATCCGTGGCGATCCGGGGCGCATCGTCGTAGGAGGACAACGCCCGAAGCCACACTGCGATGCATTTGGCGGCCTTGCTCTGGGATTCCACCAGCGGCGGATCCATTTCACTCCGACTCACCTGCGATGCAACGAAGGGACTAAGGTCGGCCATGGTGGGCCATGGCACAAATCGCTGACTTTTTCTGGAATTGAAATCCTGGCATACATAGTGTATCTCGAAGTTGGAGACGATCCTAAACTCAAGAAATTGACTGGTTCGATGTTTTTCCCGCAACTCTTGCTTGAAACAACCCCAAGAAGAACAGGAAGCCCTGCGAAGGTCAATTTTTTGCCTGAGCTTTGAGCTTTGCAGCAACACCCTCAGGAATGCTGTCCTGCACAGGCGGGTTTGTGGGAATGATGGAAATGACGAAGAAATCTGGCCAAATCATGAGATTTCATGACATTTCATAACAATATCACGCACGTATGGAAAATGTGTGTTTTCCTCCTTCACATCACCAATTTTTTACAAGGTTGACAGATACCCCGTGATCATTGCGATCTCCACTGGAAAAAACACCACAAAAAAAACGGCTGCCAACTCCATTGAGACAGCTCCGAAACTGAAGAGAACCAACGAAACATCTCTGCAACCACCACAAGAAAAACTGAAACACCTATGTCGGATCCTCAAATCCCGAAAAAAACAACCATTGAAAATTGAAACCCAATTTTTCCTTCTCAAAGTTCCGGAAGCGTTTCCCAAAGTTGTTCTCTGAGATCAGGGTTTTGGCGCTTGTCCAATCGGCGGGACATCCGAAGAGTAGCGCCACAAGTTCCATGACCATCAGGACCAAACTGGGAGGGGAACCGAAGTTCCGCAGTTCTGTGACGTCTTTCCTGGTTCGAAGATCATTTAGCAGTATTTGGCCACCAAAAAAATGATGGGAATATTGATGTCATACATATGTATCATATATATTCATATGTATATATATATATATGACAGTATGTTGCAATGAGGATAGAATTGGAAACCATGTGATATAATCAGAGATGCATGTATAACCAACAATGCAAAATCATGCTAAGGATGGGGATAGTATCCCATATGGCTGCAATTGGGATTGGCAATGATTCACATAAAACCCTTATATGTAAATACGGCAAATGCCAGGGCTTTGCCCGGAACTGCGACGACAACGGGACTCAGAATCATCATCATCATCATCATCATCTTGTTGATCTTCCCAATTGAATGTAAAGTTTAAACGGGGTGGGAATTTAAATTCCTAAATACCCCTGTTGATCTTCCCAATTGAATGTAAAGTGTAACGGGGGTGGGAATTTATATTCCTAAATACCATTGTTGATCTTCCCAATTGAANTTGAATGTAAAGTTTAACGGGGGTGGGAATTTATATTCCTAAATACCCTTGTTGATCTTCCCAATTGAATGTAAAGTTTCACGGGGGTGGGAATTTATACTCCTAAATACCTTTGTTGATCTTCCTCATTGAATGTAAAGTTTAACGGGGGTGGGAATTTAAATTCCTAAATACCCTTGTTGATGTTTCCAATTGAATGTAAAGTTTCACGGGGGTGGGAATTTAAATCCCTAAATACAGTACCCTTGTTGATCTTCCCAA
>BGPT01001591.1:6089-80852 GCA_003297045.1 Symbiodinium sp. clade C Y103
TCTCAGAGGAAGACAAGGCAGAGGCAAAGAAGATGGGCGACCTCATGGGAGAAAAGGCGTTGGCCATTCTCTCAAAGTGAGAGGCCTTTCTCAGCTGCATGCTGATGCATGCTGTATCAAATCATGTAGCCCAATCCTGTGCACCATGAACTGCAATGGCAGCATGGTTTTTCATCTCACACCACCTTGACGTGGCACAAAGTAGTCGAACTGACCTTGCCTCCATGGCCAAAAAGGACACATAGCGGTTTGCAGAAGGAACTTTCATAGTCATTGGTTTGAGCCAGCTGCCGGGTATTCCAGATATTCCAGATGGAGCTTTCCATGAGTCCGATCGCTGTTTTTTAAGATTTGAAAGTGTTTGACACGGAAACGATTGGAAACTTCCATCGCTGCTTGCGTGAGCTGGTTGTTTCAATTTTTGGCATAGTGATGCATGGTGTGCATTTGAATGCATTTGAACGTCATGCTTGCAGAGCAAGGTTTTTGGGCGAACATCGCCATGATCGTCGCGAAGGCTTTCCACTGAGTTTGAAACATTGAGTGCACGTTGCTTATGTTGTGCAGCACGTGTCGTGCAAAGAAGAGGTGCGTAGGTAGAAATGTGCATGTTCATTTTCTGGTTCATATGTTCACCGTACTAAGAAACACAATGAAACAAAGTGCTCCTGAGTGTGATTCAAATGTGATTCAAATGGCTGGCCAACCAAGCACTGCTAAGCCGAAAAAGAGAAGATCCGCCATGATTGGGTGCTTTTTTTGAGTTTGAGAGATTTGACATCTGTAAAAATCTGCTCAGAGATGTTCAAAGGCAGTTTGAGAGCTTGGATGTTGCACTGATTTGGGCACAGTCTTTGGAGGTGTTTGGGTGGCCTCTTCCCTGGTAGGGATTTGAATGTTGGGTACATGCCTCGGTGCTGGAAAACTAAAAGATAACATTGCAAACTTCTGAGTCACAGGCAGCTGTGGTTTTTGTGGCTAGTAAACTCAATGCCGACAACTGCTAATAACTGGAAACGTGCACAGAGAACAATGCCGATATCTTATCCTGCTTTTTTTTGTTGCAGCAATTTTGAAAGAAACAAGAGCCTCTGTTTCACGAGCGAAGCTCCTGATTGCCTCCTGCAAACATGGGCGCTGGTGCATCTACCGAGCACAAGAACTTGATTGAGGGCAAGTCCCCAGAGGAAATCGCGGCAGCTCTCAAGGAGTTGCCGCCAGATCAACTTGCCAAAATCCGTGCCTGCATGGGAACAGGCGGTAGCATCACCGTGGTTGCCAAGGACTACAAGGGCATGCTGGATCAACCAAGCGCGCCAAAGTTCAAGGGTGCTTTGGCCCAGATCTATGTCCGAAGCCAACCCTATGGAGGTTCCGACAAGAGCAACAATGGCCACCGCTACGATTCCATCCCGATCGTGAATGGCATGATCAGCGCTGGAATGAGTTGCCAACTGATTCACTACACACACGAGGAACATGACAAGTTTTTCGAGCTCTGCAAGAACTTCGACTTTGTCATCGTGCGATGCAATCCAGGCCAGATCAAGGCAGACGGCGGTGACCAACAGAAGTTTGATGATGGCATGCGTGGCTTGAGGAAGATGGGCAAGCAGGTTTGGCCATCCCCTGATGTCATGGAGAAGATGGGAGCCAAGGATGCCTTGTGCAAGGTGGCTACCATGAACATTGGTCTCCCAGACACCCTGGCCTACTACACCCCTGAGGAGTTCTCCGCTGGCTTCAAGAAGACCATGGCGTTCCAGCCACGTGTCATCAAGCAGAATCGGGGCTCATCTGGCGAGGGCATCTGGATCATCAAATTGAAAGATGAGAACTACTGCAAGGAGTACGGCGAGAGGTCCTGTGAGGATGGTGAGAAGCTGGTCCTCATGGAGGCCAATGACAACCATGAGGAAGAGCACACGGTGGCCGAGTTCGTTGAATTCTGTGTTCATGGCCGTACGGACAAATCAGGTGAGTGGACCTCCAAAGGTGTCGGCAAGTACTTGGAGGGTGGCAAGGAGGCAGGTGGCCAGCTTGTGGATCAGCGCTTTTGCCCACGTATTGTGGAAGGCGAGCTGCGCTACAATCTCATCGGTGATTCTTTGATTGGAGTCATTCACAAGAAGCCCAAGGAGGGAGGAATCTCTGCCGTTGGTGGAACTGGTTCTATCTACACCTTCTACGGACCGGAGGAGCCACTTTTCGCAAGTTTGACGGAGAACTTCTTGAAGAAAGACTTGCCCCATGTGATGCCTTCCCTGGACTTGGCAGAGGAGCCGTTGCCACTTTGGTGGACCACTGACTTCATCAACGCCTCGCCTCCAGGAACCAAGGCTGAGGATGAGAAGTGGATTGTGGGCGAGTTTAATTGCTCCTGCGTAGGAATCTCCCGTTGCTTGGCTGCCTACTGCAAGGACGACACCCCCAACGCCTGCTGGGATGACATCTCAGAGGAAGACAAGGCAGAGGCAAAGAAGATGGGCGACCTCATGGGAGAAAAGGCGTTGGCCATTCTCTCAAAGTGAGAGGCCTTTCNTCTCAGAGGAAGACAAGGCAGAGGCAAAGAAGATGGGCGACCTCATGGGAGAAAAGGCGTTGGCCATTCTCTCAAAGTGAGAGGCCTTTCTCAGCTGCACGCAATCACTTGCGCCAACGGCACAACTGCACTGTCTGTGTAGCCTTTGATCTCACACGACCTTGACGCAAAGCAGTCGAATTGACTGCCTGTGTCCTGAAAAGTCCTGCTACTTCTTTTCTGGTTGGCTTGAGAACTTTGTCATGTTCTGTAGCATCATGTGCGCTCTTCAGCTGCTACCTAAAGGTTTATTTTGGATCATAGCCATTCTGCACCAAGGTAAGCGGCCAGTGGTGTGTGGGCAGAACCAGCTGTTCCACCAGGTTTGGTGTGATTGCGAGCTGCACAACAACAAACTACATACTTGGAATGGGCGCGACATGCTATTGTATGGTAGCAGAACTGGTTTAAAACCGTTGGTGGGCCCATACACCCACACGATGTGCACTCGATGATTTGGCATAGGTCAAGATCACTGGCTATCCCCTGCCCCTTTCCATCCCACCTGGCCCTTGTAGCCAGAAACCTCTCAGCACGTCAGGGCCTGCATCGTTCAGATGTTTTGGCCACCAGCTCAGCAGATCCTCTAGTGCTCCCCCGGGGGACTTGTGGACTATCACAAGGTTCGGACGGTGGATGCTGGATGGCTGCAACACATCAGTGAGTGGTTGCAAGGCTGGCATGGGCTCGGCTGCTTTTGACATGTTGGAGATCAATGGGGCAAACCCTTCAAAGGTCTGGTAAGAAACGGAAGCTACCTAAAGTGGAGCTTTTTTGTAGTGGCAGAAAAGATTGGAGGCTCAGCACCAGCTGTCAGTTTGTCAGGTGGCGTCACCTATGCTTGGCCAGGGGAGTTGCTTGGTTCGATTCGTTCAACAAAGCTTCGGTCAGAGACTTCTGAAGATGGCTTTGTTCATTCCATGTGTTTTTTTTTCCAACCACAGAATCCATTCAGAACTTTGAAACCATCCTATTAAGATCTATTCAGAATATGTCAGAATGGAATCAACTAGATTTTTTGGATGTTTTTGGTAGAAGCTGAAGGCCATAGAATTGGGATCCCGATCGTTTGGGGACTGCCATCTGTCCCAGAAAGCGATGAGCCAATCTGAGGTTCACTTGCAGCGAGAGCGTGGCACAGGCCGCGAGCCAAATGCTCGCTGCACGAAGAGACAATTGTGAGATATGTTGAATGTTTTTACATATAGATGTAGACTGTAGACATATATATATATATGTATATATGTATATATATATATATTTTTTATTATTTATTTAATTACGTATGCCATATCATATATATATATATACTTATATATTATGGGTATAGTCCATTCAAGCGTCTTTTTCACAGTGTTTTACAATAGTGGCTATTGGCTCTACTGTAATCGAAGCAAGAGTTCTTTGCAGTGTTTTACAGAGGTGCACGTTTCATAGAAGTTATGCACGTTTCATAGAAATGATGCACCTTTCACAAGCCAAAGAATAACGTTCTTGTTCAAGTGCGTCCCAAAAAGACGTCCCACATTGAAACTCTTAAACGTACTATACCAATGTGTATATATATATATATATACATATAGATAGATACATATATTTATAGAAACACACGTGAGTGTATTGTATATAAAATCTTTGCCCATTGCTATATATGTATATACATATAGATATGGATATGCCTAGATCTTCGTTCGTAGCACTTGTTTTTTGGGAGACTAACTCTGCAAAAATGGGGTATGCCGGTACGCATCCCAACTGGCCATTTGACAGGGAAAATTGATGATTGACCAGTTGATGAAAAGGGATACCAAACCCAAATGAATGGTTTTTGGAGGCTACAAAATGATGGTTGGCTTTTCATGGAAACCAGCAAGCTGGGCCTAGAATGACCTACTTGTGCATGTCTTGGGATTGATTGATGGAATTATATATTCCATAGACATCATAGACTCGACCAGAGATGCTGGTGATACAAACGCCAAAACAGGGGGACATGCGAGACCAAGCAATGAGAACTATGTTGACCTGTTTTTTGAGAATCGGTCAGGAAAAAGTAGATATCGACCAAAACGCCTACTTTTGCAGTTTTCTTAGTGTTTTCCTGGTTCCATTTCATGCGGCATTCCCACCTTACACATCCACCCCGTCTTTCAGTTGGATTTTCTAGTGTTGGCCATAATGCTTGATAGAACAGAATGATGCAATGACAAGTGGCACACAATCGAGAGGATAAACCAACCCCTCCATCTACCATGAGGGAATCAAAACCGAAACACTAGACTCTGACCAGCCATATGAGCCGGTCAATCAGCTTTGAAGTGTCACTGGCAGACTCTTTGGCTCACTATTTCTTAGATTATGTCAATTTTTGCGTGCGATGTGCTGCGAATGTTCCCGCCTACAAAAACTTTCAAAACGCCTTCAAAAACCTTCAAAATACGTACAAAAACTTTCAAAACGCCTACAAATCCCAAAAACTAGGTCAAATATTTTTGTTGAATGGTTTTGACAATATGCCACAAAATTGGACAATTTGAGCGTTCTTCCTTTTTCTTGGTATAGTTCTCACCAAATTTGGAAGAAGCATGATCGTGAATTGTGATGGAAAGTTTCAACACTGTATGTGTTCCTGCATCCTCATGCCGATGGGGTACATGACTTGTTTTGTGGGAGACAAATCAAAACGCGAGGCTTTCTCCATGGCCAACTTATATTGTCAATGCAGGGAGTCAGGGAAGGACAGAAAAACGGAGGTTGCAGTACAAGGCATAAAGTTCACGACCTGTTTTTTTGGTGCTGTCGCCCAAAACGTCTACTTTTTGAATTCGTGTCCAGAAAAAGTAGAACACCAAGGGTCGGTCAGAATCTTTTGATGTTTTGAAGACCCAGGTGGATATTATTGTGTTTTGAGATATGTTTACACGTGTGGGTACATCTTCAAGACAAGTTTCATTCAATATAAACCTAAATATGAATCAATACATACAGTAGAATACAAATGTATACATATATGATCATATATATAATATAAATACATAGATGTGTGCATCAAGCAAGAAAGGATTATTACATGGCAGAATTATATCATGCGACTAGTGATCACGACACACCAACTACAGAGAGAGAGAGAGAGACAGAGGGGAGACTTGTATGTAGACATCGATCTGATTTCTAATGTGCCCATCACCATGATGGATCCATGCGAGGCTTCCAACCAGGCTGTCCTGACCGCATCTTTGCTCGAGCAGGTGGAAGAGTACAAGGTGGAGAAGTGTTTGGAGGCCATCGGTTTTTCCATGGGATGCATGAGTAAAATTTGTTTTCAAACCGGTCTTCAGCGTCATTTTCGGCAATCACATTTTTGAAACGGAAACGTAATTCTTTATCAATTTTCACAGGATATCATCATATGATGTCCCCTGAAAAACCTGGGGGTGCCCGTGGAATCAAACTTCGAACTGCCTTCTTGGGCAGGGCTTAGCGCCGAAAGTTGGAACACCATGGGTGTTGAAGGCTGGGGCTGAGGTGGTCAGCTGTTAGAAATCATGAAATGCAGACTGCCCCCAATGATTTTGGGTGAACAAATTACTTCAAATTACCATCAAACCAGCCATGCGAGTGGATTCCCTATTGGTAATTTGAGTGGGATTCTAACTATAATGTCAAGCAATAGGAGCTTATCATTCCGATATGACATGAACTGGAAATAGTCCATCTAGTGCAACTCTTGTGCGTGCTTGGGTGTGTTTGGATGCTTTCTGGGCTCAAGCATTAGTGTACAAAATCTAGACGCCTCCGAATTATGAGTTGCTGAGATGCAAAAGAATGAGCAGCTGTGATACTCATGTTATGCACTCGACTCACTGGATCGCAGCATGTCAAACTGAGGCTGGCAAGGCATGACCACCTAGGTTGCTCATTGCCACGATGGACTATGTTGCCCATTTGCAGGCGCCCTCTTGTTCCAAGCAGAGATATAAACCCAACAAGTGGTTTCTTTTGTGCCTTTGATTGGCAGTTGCAAATGAGCTCTAGTTTCCATTCGATGATCGATGGTATGAGCAGCGCAATTTCGGCCAGGGTGTCACCATACAAACGTGTGTGACTATTTCAATCAGAAACTGGGTAAGGTTTCTTGTCACCCATTTGCAATCCTTGCTGGCTTGGTTTTCATTGGAGCTCACGGATTTGCTTGGGTTTGCAGATCACATACGAAATATTGTATATACAGTACAGCAGGTTCCAGTGCATCATGCCCTCCTGAAATTTTATTACTATATACAGAATTTCTTTTGAGGGGCGTTGGCTTGGTTTTAGCATATTTTGTCAATAGATCTAAATAGATCTCAAAATGATACAAAAATAGCGCAGCAAAAGGAGTGGCTATGCCATATGTCTCCCTCAACCTGCAGGCGCTGGCTTCCATGAGCGGCTGGACCCAACCCCAATGGGGCTATCCACCCGCTGCAGCCGCCCCAACGCACCCGGCCGCGCCGGCCGCGCCGGTTGCGCCGGTTGCCCCGGTTGCGCCCGCCGCACCAGGACCGGTGGCGGCGGCTGCACCGGCGCCAGTGGCTCCTGCGCCAGTGGCTCCTGCAGCGCCAGTGGTAGTGGCACCACCTTACCCTGGGGGATGGTCGAAACCTCAGAAGCCTGGAAAAAAAAATATAAATACACGTATGTGCATATTTTATCATATTTAATGACAATGAGAAAAAGTAGTAATAACAATAAGAATAAAACCTATATCCACAAGTGCAGATAAATTCAAAGTAGCCGAGACAATGGCAAAGTTGATAGGTGCATTTATATACATATACAATCATATACACGGATTATGGATAGATTGATAGATAGATAGATACACCTACATCACATCACATCACATTGCACTACATCACGTTGCATTACGTTAAGAACTGGCACGTATGTCACGTACTGTCATGTTGTTTGCTTGTACATCAATGTTTACGCGTACCGTATATCATGTTTTGCATCTGATCTATTTCAATCAACTTTGTATTGGTGGTTTGGCTCAGTGGTTTGGTGTTTTAGGTAGCTGCTGTTTTTTGATCGATGTTTTCACTTAGCATATAGTTGAAAAGAAAACATCAAATATATTCTTAAGAGCCACCATCCCCAATCAAGGGGTACGGCAAGTATGTGCATCAGTCAGACCCCATTTTTGCTGTTTTCTACTTGTTCCTTTGCCTCTGTTTCTGTCTATCAGTTTGTCTATTCCTGTTTGTCTTTCTGACTCTGTCTATGTCTCAGTCTCTGGGTTTGTGTCTGTCTTTCTGTCTCTCTACCGGCCTATCTGTTTACCTGTCTCTCTCTCTCTCTCTCTCTCTCTCTCTCTCTCGCTCTCTCCATGTGTGCATGTGTGTGTGTGTGGGAATTGCGCCGTCTTGATCTCCACATCGTTGTTCGTTTGCCTATTTGCCAATCTGCTCCTGTGAAAAGCAACATCACACCGGCAAAAAGAGAAACACCGTTCAAATGTAAATACCGCATATATTCATGTTGCTGGCTTCTGGAGCCAGCGTAGAATTTTCCTCTGCAGGATGGCACTTTGAGCAAGAAAATGCTTTTCATCCAGACAGCAAAAAAACATGCCAAAAAAACGCACAACACGCTGTGAACAAAATTGTTTGTTTTGCTCCATGTTTTTGATGTGATTTTGAAAACGCGAGGTGCCTAAAATGGTTAACCATCAAGCCAAACCGCCGGGGAACAACAGCCTGAACATTAGTATATGTGCATGTGTCTTTACCTGTTTCGATTTTAATCATGTTCCTTATGTTCGTTACAAATAGATACAAATAGATATGTATATATATATATCCATATCTAGATCTAGATCTATGCATATGTCTATGTTTATGTTTATGTCTACATATGTATTTATATATATATATATATGTGTGTGTGTGTGTTGCATTCATGTGTAAATGCACGATAGCCTGGTCTTTGACCATTTTGGAGCAACGCACAGGTACTGCATGTGCAGACTCGTGAAGACACAACATGACTAGTTGCGGAAAGGTCAGTTGTGTCAAATGGTCAGAAAAATTGTGGTTGACAGATGTGTAACCAACAATAGGAGTCTTAGATTGTGAGTGCGTCAGCCATCAATCCTAGATATATATATATATATAATTATATTTATATACGGTTAGGTTTATTGAATCCATGTTTGAATGCCAATTTCGAAGTTTAAGAGGGTGGAAGTTCCAAATATGTGCCACCGTCCCCATGCTTTTTGGCGCACCAAGGCCAGGCCAACCAGCGTATCAGACGTATCCGGTGCCTACACCTACACCTGCACCTGGCGGCGGTTTCTGAGATGACAATCCTTGCCAAGTTGTAGTTTTTGGAAAATTGTGCAACATTTTTTTCAAAAGAACACTTGGATGTTTCTTAATACATCTTGATATATTGTGGTGGATGTGTGTGTGTGTGAAAGCGGTTTCCAATTTCCAGTCTCATGTTTGGCAGTCGCTGATATTTCAGCAGTTGCAGACCGCTGCCCAGCTCAGGTCGAACCCTGACAATCGCCGAAGCTTGCGCGGCTGCAGCTAGTGGCACCGTCGGAGAAACTGTGCAGGAACCTGGGAAATGATGTTTTTTGTTTGTGTTTCATATTTGTTGATATTTGTTGAACTGCGATGAATTGTGTTGAATTTGTTTGGGCATCTGTTGGGGAAACCCCAAGTAACAGCAACGGGTCTTTCTCACCCTGACTGATTGTTGTTTCTCCTGGGTGATGTAAATTGCCATCTGAATTTGTTTCATTTCCCACGCAGTACCATGATGAGTCGGATTTCCGTCAAGGGTTGTGGCCACTGTTTCAGTGGGTAGGACCAGACATGTCTTTGGCAAGACAAAGCCATCAGAACCTACCTGGTACTCGCCATGTATCCCCCAAATTCCACCAACTTCGATTTGGCCAGCAGGACAGCGATGTGCGGGTGATCGACTTCAATGAAAGAAGCTTGGTCGAACAGGGCAATAGGGCTGTCAGGGTGACCCCTGGTGAACGTTCCAAGAAAGAGCCGAATGGGCAACATGCTGGGAGATTTTCCATGATTTTCCCATGCTGGTTTCTGATCGTTTTTGGTTGTTGAATTTTTGACACACCCAAAAGTTCTGCTGGATTTGCGAGCCAGGTCAGTTGATATCACGGATATCACGGAAATGGTAGCTCGCAAGTCAACACTCATAGGAATTTTATGGAATTTTGTATCCATAGGGTGGCGTTGATTGTAGCAGTAACTCGTGCATGGTGTCAAGCCACCCTGGACAAGGTGATGTCATGGCATACATGAATCCCAATAAATCACTCTGTGCAATCGGTTGTGTGATGAGGTGTATTGGATACAATAGTTTGTGTCATGTAGGTGTGCGGCTCAATACTGAGCTGCGATAGAACTGTCCTGCGAGAGGTTTTGTTCCCCGCAGTGCGCTTTGGTGCTTAATTTGAATTGAAGGTTGATGGCTTATTGCTCATGAGTAACTGCAGGGTAGTTTATATCAGGAAGCATGATGCAGTGCGCAGTATCGTGGCGGTACGACAAATGTATAGTCCCTCGAAGATTCGACGTAGTATGTGGTAAAGAAGAGAGAGAGAGGGAGACAGAGAGAGAGAGAGGGAGGGAGAGAGAGAGAGAGAGGGAAAAAAAACAAAAAAAAGAGAGAGATTAGAATAGAGGTTGGTATTTGGATGTATTTGGATGTATTTGGCATGTTGGAGATGGATTGTGATTTGAGATAAAAAGGCGGAGAGATAGGCAGGTAGGAAAGCTAGACAGCTAGGTGATAGGTGGAGTAAAAACAAAAGCAAATAGATAGATAGGTAGATACAATTAATTAGATGGATATAAATCCACAGACAGCTATCATTGGTTGCTGGTTGTTCTGGCCCTACCACCGCTGATTTATGCATCCCAAAGGCCCTTTGCCGCTCCACAAAGTTTATGCCTTCGATCAATGTGTCCCTCGGCTGCTGGCATCCAGAAGTTGCTTACCCTCCAGTGAACTAACACAGCTATGGTATAGAGGGCCACTTCATGGATGATTTGCCTATTACACATTGTGATTTTCCATAGCTATGGTAGATTACGGGCGGGTATCAAAAATTTGATATACCCCAGAATCGCATGTTTAATAATTTCTTTTATAGGCAATGACGATAATGAATGATGCTGCAGTTGCAAACATACCACAGCCAACCGCACGCACTACGAGGAAGTTTGATTGCATTCTATACTGATTTTCAATGAATTTCATCACAGAAACGCCGAAGATTCGATGAAACCAAACGAGGAATGTTCACCAATGTTGGCGTTTTGAAACAGTCCCAACTTGCATTGCACTGTTCAATTTCGACGTCACCTGAGGTTCAATTTCCTCCCAAGCTTATTGCGGACTTGAAGCAATCGTTCCCGTCACCCTCGCAGATCCAAGCCTTTACATGGCCGCTGGCAATGCAGGGGAAGGACCATTTGCACCTGAAATCTGGCCAAAACCAAGAAATCAAGGTGCTATCTTGCCCCGTCCAGGTTGGAAGTGACATGTCCTTTTCTTGCTGTGCGCTGTCCTCTTATGTCCCCTCAACAATGCAGGATGTGATTGGCATTGCCGCTACGGGGAGTGGCAAAACTTTGGCGTTTCTGTTGCCAGCTTTCAGCTTCTCGGCAGATTGTTTCTACCCTGGAACCCGATCCAAGATAATGAGGTAAAAAAAACCTACAGTACCTGTGCATTCCTGTGGGGTTGACAAGGGTTTGATTCGCAGCTTCCCGTCATTGTGTTGCTCACCCGTACCCTTGTCAACTGCCAAATAAATCAATCGATTGCGCCCAGGTGAATTTTATCACGCAGGCAGGGCAGGGAGTTCAGCACGACAACCGTTTGGTTGACATTAATCCATGATGTCAGTGCTATATCCGGATTGATCCCTTCCATGCTCCGCTTAGGTAAACCTGTTTCATTCACAAGCCGGAGTAGTTATGTTGGACGACCAGCCAGTTGAATCCATTCGGCCGTGTGGTCATCATTGAAGTTGTTTAAGGTTGTCCATTCTCCAAGGAACCCCCATGTGTCACTGCTTTTCTCGTGGTTAGTTTCCCTTAAAGTCATCCCGTATTTCACTGCAAAAACACGGAAGCATGGAAAAAAGAATATCTCTATGTATATATATATATATACATCTATCTATCATTATCATTATACATCTATCTGTGTGTGGTTTCCTTTAGATTTTTTTCTGGGGAATCTCCTCCCATCATCAGGGCATCAGCCTCAAAGAGACGGCGTCGGCCTGCTGGTGATGTCACCCACACGTGAGCTGGCCCAGCAGATCGAGGTGCCAGGATGGGAGGGACCTCAAACTTCGTTTCTCATCCATTTTCCCCAATGAAAGATACACCAAAAACGCTCATGTATGATTTTGAGGTCTGAAACCATCCAATTGCGGAGGTCGACTTTTTTGGGAGCATTTTGAAATTGGTGCATTGTCTTTTGCCGGGAAGCTACGACATGGAACCCGAAGCTTTGAGGAGATCTGACAAAAGATGAAACAAAGGGCTGTAGATTTGAGGGTCAAAGCTGGTTGGCCGTGGGTCTCAAGGTGGAAGCAAATCGCTTTGGCAAGTGCTTGGGCATGTTCAATGCCCCTCGTTTTGCAGGGGAACAAACGCAAGGAGTGCTGATTCAGTCAGGGGTTGTGGCTGTAGTCACTGTCATCAAGTCATTGTTAGAATGTCATCCGCTGCACATGACCCAAATCCCCGTACACAAAACATCGAAAGAGATTCAAAGGGATCCATGTGTTTGTTGACCACTGAGCTTCTTCGGTCCCCCAGCTCGGTGCTTGCGGTGTTTTTGGCCACGTACCCGAGGTCTCAATGTATGGAGGTGCACCCAAGTGGGAACAGGTGAACAAATATCGCCAGGGCGTTCACAGCATCATTGCTTGCCCTGGTCGGCTCAACGATCTCCTGGACGGCCGGCAAGTTCAGGTCTCTTGACGCCGAGTTTTCCCGTGATGGTTGGTGAATGTTGGAGGGTTCAATGATGTTTTATTGTCAGCATTCTTGACATGATGATCCACAAGTGGCTCACTTCTTTGCACAGGTAGAGCTCTAGATTCCAACACCAAGCAGACTCCAAAGCGTGAATGATTGCATCATTCACTCCATCAAGATAGGGTTGAAGCATTTTAAGAGCCGGCAGCAAACCTTGTGTTTAGTCCCTTTTTGTCAATCATTCGTCACCACCTTTTGCTTTCACCAAGGTCAACCGAGTGCGCAAATTAGCAACTTGTCTTGCAAGTTCAACTGTGCCTTACTTGTAGATGTGTCTTTTTTTTAAAGATCCATAGGCCCAAATCTGAGCCAGGGCCCGTTATAAGTCACAAGTTTGATCACTGGAACCAGGTCGAAATAGTGAGGAAAATGGTTGGATCCAGCAGCCGTTTGGGTCAGTGGTTTGGAATCCTTTTTTTTGTGACTGGCATCCCAGGATTCCCTTAGCCTTCAATGGATTTGAATAAGGCGATCATTCTGGGAAAGTTCTTCCCACGGTCCCAAGCCACCATTCTTGGCGCTTCAAACATCTGGGTGTTTTTTCAAGGTACTGGATGAAGCTGATCGAATGCTGGACATGGGCTTCGAGCCGCAGATCCAAAAGATCCTGCAGCATGTTCCAAGAAGTCGGCACACCATGTTCTTCACGGCCACATGGCCCAGGGAGGCCGGGGAAATGAACCATGTGAGATGGAGGGTCCGATTGCTAGCTGCGGCATGTTGCGGCATGCTTCTTAAAGCACTACACGATCTACACGGAAAGTAAGGAAATTCTGAATGATATCATCCTTTCAACCGGAAAATTGCAAAAATAAGATTTGGCGTTGAAACTTGAAACTGTTGTGATTTTGATGTCTAGGTCACTTGAGCCCCTTGAGTCTGTGGACGTTTGTACAGGTCCGGCAATTGGCGAGTACAATTCTCCACCAGCCGGCACGGGTCATGATCGGAAACCGGGATGAGTTGAAGGCCAATCAGGACCAAAGAGGTAGAGATGCAGCGGGAATAGTGTGTCCTTTGGCTATGCAAGCTGAAAGTGGAACGTCCACCACGTGTGTGTGTGTGTGTATGTGTGTATTATATATATATATATACATCTTCGTGCTCCTCCCTGGAGACTAAGAGGGTAATTTGCTGCATCTGCGGAAGGGCAATTTGGCTGTGCAAAGCCAAGAATGAACCACAAGAAGGCTAATGATGCGAATGATGGCGATAAAACTGAAATGTGAAATTGATAATGATGTCAGACGTGTGGTATCGTCCAACCGATTATATATAAGGATTTATTCAGACTGTTAATGCGTTCAAAACCACCCCCCAGTGATTCCTTTGACATATCTCGAAGTTTCGACAAGTTTCGGGGGAGGACGTAACGCAACAAGTGCGCATTGTTGAGTCCCATGGCAAGAAAGCGGCTATTCTGCAGCTGCTGCATGAAGCCGGCTTGATGACACCAGGCAGCTGGGAGATCTGGGAGTTGAATTTCAGTTTTCCCAGGACTGGACTGATCCGCTATAGCCACCATTTGGAATTTCAAGGCATTGGAGGATTATTTGTAGATTCAAGTTGACTCCATCATGCCCACCGATGTGATGCAGTGACTAATGGGAGCCTGTGACATGCGTCCAGGTGCAGTGGGCAAAGCCTTGGTATTCGCCAGCACCAAAAGAATGTGTGAAGATTTGGCCAATCAACTTCATCATTCAGGTGTTTCCTGCGCGGCCATCCATGGTGACAAGGACACAACGCCGTAATTGCTGTTTAAGATGCTGAAGATTGAAGTCTTAGTTCCAGATGTTTTCCACTTTGGTAAGTATGGATGATGGACAACAGATTTGATAGGGACTTGTTGGGCCTGCTGTTTGGGCTATGCTTTACCAGCCCGTGCCGATTTTAATGCCCACTTTACGTCCTATTTGCAATGCAACTTGGAGTCGGTTCACCTTCTCGTCTTTGCTGGTCACATTCTGATTTATGTCACCCAAAAGCCCACCGGACCGGATTGATCATGTTTTCCATTGAAGTCATTAAAAATTGCATAAATTTGTCATATCTCGGGTGTAACTCCCTCATTTTTCGGTGCCACACCTATACAATCCTATACATATACAACTGCTGATTTCTAGTGATTTCTGATGTCAGGACCAGAAGGCCAGAGACCACGCCCTGAATGGCTTGAAGCAAGGACGTATCCGAGTCCTCGTTGCAACAGACGTCGCCGCCAGAGGGCTGGACATTAAAGGCATAGGTGGCTCGACCTCACGGTGTGACGACGCGACGTCGGAAAGTGTGGGGAAGGATTCGGGGAATCGTCCCCATGTCGCAGTTATGGTGAATTATGAATTTCTAACTTTATGTATGTATACAGTGTACATACATTATATATATATATACATATTATTGTGGAATTTATATGTCTTCAGAAAAGATAGATCCAAGTATAAAAAAAAATCAAGCGAAAAACTTTGGTGATGGAGGCTCTGACCTGATGGGTGCATCTTGATGGATCTGGGAGGTTGTCACTATGGTTGTTTATTTTTGACCCTGGTTGATGAATATCTTGGGGATGGCTTGAAACCAGTGAAAGTCCATGGAAAAGCCCAGAGGTCAGAAACCAAGCCCTCTGCACATGAGGGGTTAGTCTTCACATCCACCAATGGCCCTCGGCTCCTAAGGTCTGGTGGTGAATTATGATGCTGCATCTTGGCTGCCGAGTTGCCCCCTGACAGTGGTACCAGACCCCACTGAAAGTTGTCGAGGTTCCAACATGGAAGTCCTGAAACTGCCAAGTTCACAGCTCAAGAGTTTATATTGAATACCGGTTTGATATTGAATAGTTAGCAGCTTATAACCTCTTCATATATTTCATGCCAGGTCATACTGCCATGACCCCTTGAAGATCCTTGAAGTAGGCCCCTTTCCAGACATTTCCAGCCCCTTTTCAGGGCCCGTATGACAGCTCGAGGCCAACAACACGGAGGACTACGTCCACCGCATTGGTCGAACGGGTCGAGCGGGCGCCAAGGGTTATGCGGTGACCTTCCTGTGTCCTTCCGAAGATGGTGGAAAGATCTCTGGGATCATTCAGGCAACTGGAAAGATTGGAAAGCCACAAGAAAAATCTCCCTGGCAGACGTCAGAAAACCATCTCAGTTGCTCCAAGTAGTTATCAGATCATGTAAATTCATGTAATGTATGTAATAGAATCCATTGGGGCCCGAAACCTTGTAGCAAGATGGGGCAAAAAGGTGCTTGCTCAGTCTTGGCAAGAAGCTGTAGCCGTTGGACCACCTACAAGCATGTAGGCCACTTGCTGGGGGCTTTACATCCCAATTTTATGCTAAAATTTGGGATTTCACCAGCCATTTTGATGATTTGCAATTTCAACATGTTTCTTTTACATGTTGGGTTTTGATTTTACTACTACTTCATCCCAAAATGTCCTTACTTTGTTTACTGAAAAATGTAGGATTTCCTGGTAGCCGCAGGTGATGGAAAGCACCAACCAATACGTCAGCGATGAGCTGCGAAGCCTCTCGCGGCGCGGGGGCTACGGCAACCGCTCGCGCTACGGCGGCGGACACGGCGGACACGGCAAAGGCCTGGAGATATCGATTTTGAGAGTCTGTGGAAATGAGCAAAACGCTGATGTTTTTGTAAACCTAAAGTTGGCTAGTAGTGAGCAGACACGATTGTAGAATTTAGGTGAGGTAGGACATCTCGACTCGACCCATTTAGATTTATTTAGATTATTTTAGATTTGATTTGGTATATATAAGTTGGTTAAAATGCTTGCCGTTGGACCTAGATAAGGGCGGGAAAAAAATCTTGGTGACTCTGTTGGAAAATAAAATGAAAGAAATAATGAAATTTCGATGAGTTGAATGATTGCCCTGGCTGAAAGGCGGCGGAAGCTCTGGCGGTTGCAAGTGGTGCAAGGTTGGAGACTGCTGGACGCATCAGAAGGGCGGCAGAAACCGCAGCCGAAGTCCAAGAAGAAGATAGCCAGAACTGGCGGGACCCAATGATTCTTCACTCGATATATCTCGATACTCCGGACTCTCAAAAATCAGTCTATCTCATTCCGTTTCTGCGGAGAAGTGGCGAAGCCGTACGACACAGCTGCAGTTCCCTGGACCCTTTTGGGACCGGCAGGAGATCATTCTTGGAATTCAAGCGTTGCGCGGATCATTGTATCCAAGCAGTGGCAAGCCGCAAAAAAAGCTGGGTAGGTGCTGCTGCAGCTATGATTTTATATGATTTTGATATGCTGAATTGGAAATTATTGTACTGAAGAACACATTCCCCGTGATTAAAAAACTACACCATGTCACCATGCCAACTGCACGGCATAACATGGTCGCAAGGCGCACAGCAGCTTCAGCTCCAGCGGCTTAAAGGCCTGGTCTGTCTCGACAGGCCATGCGCGATTCGATGCCACAAACCAGTACCATTTGGATGGTTTACACATGCTTACACCAGTTAAATCTAGCTAGTACTAGTTATATATATATATATAGTGTTATACCACGCTTCTGTGGTAATATTGGGGGATGGTCTACACTTGAAGGGTTTACCACATTACCATTTTTTGTAGCCCGACTTGGCCCCATTGGGTCCAGTGTCCTTCCCAGGTGGTTCAGGACACCGCGCGCCTGTGCATTGTGTGTACGGACGGCGGTCAGCACCTCAGGTCTTGGGATTGGGCACCCAGCACCCACCTATGTATTGACGGGTGTGTCAAGCTATGTCAAACTGATCAATAAAAGTATTCCAAAACAGGATGTCCTGGGTGCGAAATAGCTGACGGCCCGGCTTTTTTTCTTTTAGAATGTGTTTTATGGTGTTTGTTTCTTTGCTTTGTTATGAAGGCTCAATTTACGAGTTGCAAAGACTGTTTGGGTGACACCCCGTGGCAATATGGGTAGCCAGGCAGGGTGCCATGCACAAACCTTGTGCAGTGATGGGAGCTGATATGCAAAGAAGGCCATGTTTAGTCAGTTTAATTGAATCTTTGAAATGGGGTACTGATAATGCCATGCCCAAGTGGCAAATTTTGAGAATATGTAACTAGAAGAGGAAATCAGCCAGCACGTCAATCGTGATGGTTGGAGGCAAAGCAGCATGCAAAGCAACACTAATTTCACACCCAACCACATCCCTTTTCTAAATACTGATGTATGTTTCGTTGATACAAATTGGATCTTAGACAACACTAATGTCACTCAACATTGTTTTTTTTTATTGTAGTATATTATGGCTAGTTTTATGCCTAGTTTTCCAATTTTGTATAAAATCATCTATAATATAAGCGTGACTTCAATATGGTCTTCGTACTGAGTGCGGGCAGAATTACACGAAAAGTGGCGCAGATCAAGATGACTTGCTCAATAACGGTGTTGTTCCATGATGTTTGTTTTATGGTACTTTTTTCTTGCTGGTACTTGGCTGCCAGGATTGCTCCAGATTCGTTCAAATTATATAGTTTCAAGAAGTCCTTGCAAGTGATATATCATAAATCATAAATGTTCATCGTCTATTTAGCCATGCCAGTCTATCTCTGCAAGTATTTCCAAGGTTAGTAGAAGGTCTGCAGGGCTGAAGTTACGGATGATTGGTTGCTCAGCCTCAACCTTCCCAGTTCAGATTACAGCCGTGGGATTGTTTTTGCTATGTCCAGGATACATTGGAAGATACCGATACACTCCTGACATGTCACTCGGGACCCGAAAAAATTGCGTCATCCCTGCAACGGCAAGGGTGTCACAAACAGTTCTAGAGAATTGCCCCAAGCATGTAATTGAGGTATATTGAGATGGGTCACCCCAAGATTCCTTCCAAGCCATGAACCTTACTGATATCCCCATGTGCCCGTAAAGATTGGTTCCATCTCCGTCTTCAATTTGCTCAATCCGAATGTTCCTCCATCAAATCCCAACGTTGCCTGGTGAAATCTTAGTTTTCGTTGGGGCAATCCTTAATGTTGGATCATTTTGGTTGGTTGAATCCTTGTTTCAATCAGCCAGCATGGCCCCAGATTTGGGGGTCCCTCCAGCGCCGAGGTTCTGAGTCAGGTGGCTTTTGGAAGCTTTGGAGTTCTGGAAGCGCCAACGACTTGCTGCCGGTGTGTGGGGGTCCCAGCTTCCTCGCAACTGGGACGCCCAGATGGAAATTGTGATTTTGAATTGTTCCACAACTTCAGAATTCTTTGTCAAGTTGGAACGAATCATTTGGAAGGAAAAAAGATCGACTCCTGGCAAACCAGCACTTATATACTGGATGATGAGAAATAATGGAAAAATATATAGAATATAGATCGACCAGTGTTTCACTCTGTGTGATTTGATGATGGTTCTGGAATCGCCTGAACCATTTGGCAGGCGCGCATTGCTACAGAATCATGGAAAGCAATTCTTTGTGCAAGGCGCGCCAGATGGAACCGCCAATCACGCAACGGAAAAATCCACAGCCTGGAACCTCTGGAAAATCAGTCAATTCAGTCGCTGATTCACCAAACATCATGCATACCACATTTGCATCATCCACGTTCTTGTTTGGCAGGGCGGCACTGTCGAACCCACATCGCAGCCCAACTTCACACGGGAAGGTGTCGGCCAGGATTGCAAGTGACCATGTTATGGCATTATTAATCCATGCTGTGGATACAACCATTGAAACCCTGTCATGGAATGTAGTGCAGGTGAGCCTAGTTTCAGGCGCTATTTTGGGTTGGTTTATCATGATTACAGAAGGTGATTTGATTGTTGTTTGGGGCGAATTCTATACTCTGTGCATGTTCTTGGCTGCAATGATGCGATATGAATATTCCCCTTCGCAAGCTCAGTAGCATACAGCATACTGTCATACACTATCATATTGTTATGGCGTTGGACAATCCACCTCTTGCAGCCACAGGTTCTTGCTCACGATGATAGAACATCATGTTTAAATACTTTGCTTCATCCATCCCCGGGGTTGCTACTGTTCAAATCTGTAGTTGTTCATTGATTCATTCCTCGGCTATATCTCCAAATGATGTTCTTCGACCGAGATGAATCCAAAGTAGCCCCCAGGCGGGAGGACACCACGCAGTGCAGGTCGCAAGTGTGAAGCCTGTGCATCAGGTTCGGCGAGAGTCATCTCTGCAGAGGACCGGCCGCATGAATAGGGCACCCCAATATCCCATGGTTTAGGAAATGATTCTCCCCATTAATGCTGGCTAAAATTTGCTGGTGTTGAGTGTGGGAGAGTCGAGCTGGAACGAAATTGATGCCGGATGATGGAATGTCGAAGGACCCTGAAATGCACAGCAGATCCATCAGATGAGATCATTGAAAGCTGCAAAATCGCCGAAGGTTTTCAAAATGCTTCAAAAATCCCTGGGGAAAATCCTTCAAGGTACCGTCCATATCAATTTGTTGCCCTGGTGGCTTTCTTCCAGGGATGGTTCGCAGTTTTCGGCTCAAAGCGGCCAAGTCATGGGCGGCTCCAGAAAGGGCCGAGGCCCTGATGTGGCTATGGATTCATGGTTAGAAACCCATGGTTATACCAGGTTAATCCATGTTATACATTGTTATACTCATTATGAACCATTAATATCCACTATTCACGATCAAAACCCTGGTTTATCCTGGTTTCACACCAAAACAGTTGGTGCTCGGATGGGCTGCTGGATGTTCCATCAAACAAAAAGTGGCACTGCAACAATATGCAATCATGGTGTTGTAGATCTTGACCAATCCCCATACCCCCGCAGATATGCTGAATCGTTTGGTGATGATGTGTTGTGGTGAGAGAATTGAAGTCAACCAATACGAACAGGGATCGTGCTATTGAAGTCGGAAGTTGGACTGCCCCCATCCCCGGAACAAGTCTCCTTTAAGTGGGATCCCACAATTGACTAGATTCACTACTACAGGTCAACATGGGTTTCTAGGGGGATCTTTGTGATTGGGGGAAGCCTTCACCGGAGGGATCATAGCCATTTTAGCCGGCCAGACACTTTCATTTTGTGTGATTTTGGGCTTAGATCGATTTACCAGCCGCACCAACAGGAAGTTAGTTTCTTTTTCATCCGCAGGGAGTAGCGAAGCGCCAAGTCGAGAGGATGTTTCTCTTTGGTGGTTCATCTCCATAACCGTTGATGGACAGGCAAAGGTGGAAGTGATGCTGGGAAAGGAAAGTCTTCCGGAAATTTCTTCGGCGGCGGCGGTTACGTGCTTCGGACCTGTTGGGATCCTCCTGGGAAATGACGGTGTTATAATGTGCCTAGCAAATCCTAGCAAGGATAGTCATTGAAAAGTACGCCCAACTAGAAATATGTCGACATATGTGTACCTTCTACATGCCGTACACAGTTGCAGTTGAAGTGTTTAATGTGCTCACTTGTGTTTAATTTTTTGATATCTATGCAGTCTATACATGCGAGTCAGTGGGTGCTCCCAGCTTTCAAGGGCCAGCATCAGAGCACTGCACTGCTGAGGCCTCGTTCGGAGAGTTTTGGCAGCATCCTAGTTTCGACATCATCAGCTGGCACACAGGTCCCATTTGGCTCACCATTTTGAAAAGCCACACTGGACCAGATCATTCACTAGTTTATCTAAGTTTCAGAGACAGTCATTATGAGCTCCCCCAAATACAAGAACTGTGCCCAGAACAACTTCAAAGCCGGTGTCGCATGGTTCATCCTCCCCAGCTGAAGGATTACATGGTGGAGAAGAACCGGAAGCTCAAAGAACAGTTCGCTGCAGCGGCTCGTGCGGGACGCACAGGTCGAGTCGGAGTGTCTCCGAGTGGAGTCGGACATGGCTCGAAGTCCTATAAGGGGTTCGGCTAAGAATGCGAACAATGGATTTGCAGAATTTGCACCTTCCTGGTATGATGTTCGCAAAACAATGATAAACGACCCATATGTTGATGGTTGATACAGTTGATACCACCCATTTAAGGTAAAATTCAGGATGGTTTTACTATTGCTGCACTAGCCTTATTATATATTGCATATTCAACATGTGCTAAGAACATCTAAGAACAACCTTTCTCAACAGCTTGTAGCCATGCGGCTTTGTTGGCAGGCGGGACGAAGACGGCCATCTTTACCGGGCTTAGTTTCTGGATGACCGGCCGCACCTGTTTGCCGGACCAGGAATTGAAGCGTCTCATCGTGGAACATGGTGGAGTCATGGCTGGAGTGGCATCATTTTTTGGAGCTTCCATGGCTGAAGAGACGTGAACCAAGAATGATTGGGCATGATTGACTCATGACGCGATGGGATCATGATTTTTGTTGGGCCCAAGGAGTCTACGAGCAATACGGCTTCACCCATGTGACCCACGTCATTGCAGACAACCTGGCAGCTGGAAACCAACAATGGGCTCAGTTGAAAAAACGAACCAAGCGGGTCAATGTGGTGACTTCAAGTTGGATCATGGACTGCGTCAAGGAAGGTCGCCGCACCTCAACTGCATTGATTCATGATGATTCACTGTGAGTTGGGCTGTCATTTCGATTTGGAGCTTCTGTAAAAGTCACCCCCGACGCAGTGTGCTGAGGTCTACCGGAAATCCGTTTCTTGGTTTCAAAGAGAAAGTACCTGAAAGGTCTGATCTTACCATATTATCTTAAACTTATTGTTTTGATTTATTTTGAGCATTCCTTGCATATGGGTGTGTCAGATTGCATTTAAGATTTTGGTCATAAGTTTGCCATACCAGTGCTGCAAAATGTGGCCATCGCAGGGTACATGCCGGCGTGTTTGTCCAGCGCCTCCTCCATGCTGTCGTTTATGGATCGCCAAGCAAAGACATTTGGCAGCAGTTTGGGCCGTCTTGATATGGGATTTATATGGATTTATCGCATTTTGTGCTGGTTTGTATGTATATAGATATGGTATGATATGGTATTCTATGGTTTGATGGGGTTTAGTGGAGATATAATGATTATAATGGAATATCAGGTGAGCAGGGGTTGACCCTTGTTGGCTGATGGTATTGATGTGCTTGAATAGTCAAAACCAACAATGGGGATCGAAAACGTTCAGTGATGATGCTGTAGGGGTCATACCACCCTTACTAGCCACCAGCCTTTAGTGATAGCGGGGATAAATTTAACATAGTTTAACCGTTTAACCCCCTAGAACTAGGGACCTCCGTCAACCGGCACATGTCTGACCCTGCAAACATCCACTAGAGTCAAAGCCTTGCATCGCAGAAATGCTTGAAGGGAACCTGCAGCCAACATTTTGGTGTAAAAACAGATGGAAAATGATGGTTTCTTGTAAAGATATCCCTGAAATCCATCCATTCAAAGCAGGTTTTCAAGCTTGGACATTTGTTCATGGCTGTGTCGCAGCTCATATGTTCAGACTCATGGGCGTGGGCCGGCTCGGGTCCATCGGACTCTGGCTGCTGATCTTGATGCTCTGCATCCGGCAGCTGACCCGACATTTTTCGGCCTTGGTCACCCCAAGTGTTAGTGAACATGAGAGACTGCTGGAAGGCAGGGTATGGCTGGCTACATCCCTACATCATACATATCTCAATATAATTCATATATAATATATACATAAATTGGAAATCTACGGCCAAATTTATAATTATAGCTGTTCTCACTACAATGAAATATCTTTTTTGGGCATGTTGAGCCTTGGGTTCCATGTCATGCACGACGTGACAATCAACCTTTGGGCCCCGCTTGAACCCGCAGGTCTACATGGGAAACACCTCAACCCCGAGTGGTTATCTTCCGTGCTCCAGCAAGCTGCCCAAAAGGGACAACAGCCACTGCCATCCACCGATGTAGCTTCACTGCAGGTGGTGCTGGGTACGGAAAAATTTTGGCCACAGTCTCAGTCTGCACAACTGCAACTGAACTTAGCTGGGATGACGCAACCCGTGTACCTCTACCTGAAGAAAGTCATAGCCAGAGATATGCCGGCGAAGAGTGCTCAAGCACTTCGTCGTGATTTGAGCTCGAATCGCAATGAGGCTCGTTTCTATCAAGAGTTTTCCGCAGAGATGCGTGCAAGGGGCGTTCCCTTGCTTCAGGCCCCGTTAGTGCAGGAGGACTTCTCATGTTTGGATACCAAAATTGATGGAGACGAGGAGGAACATTTGCGCGAAGGTGGCATGCTCTTGCTGCTGGAGTGTGCCGACGAAGACTTTATGCAAACATCGCCATTGTCGTTCGACCAAGCAGCCCTCAGCCTCTCCTTGCTGGCAAACTTCCATGCAGCAGCGTGGGAGGACCGGGACCTACTTCGCAAGGCATCCAATCGGTTGTATGCCACTGGCAGTTACTGGATGCTGGATCGACGTGGCAGGGTGGAACTGCAGGAGTTGAAGCCCATTTGGAAGAATTATTTGGAAGCTAGCTGGTGGTTCAAATATGTTTTGTTTTGTTGATTTTGAGCGACTGATGCTGTACAATCCCTTCCCCAAAATATTATTTTCCCCCTAAGAAATCTGATGTAGATTGTATCAGTATTCATTTGGAGGTCCTATCTTGCGGGGTCTTTGATATTTATTTATATATGTGTGTATATATATATATATATATATATGCGTGGGATAATGTGGGATTTTGTGGCATCTTCTATGATGTTCTCCGCCAGGAAGCCTTCCAATCGCATGCCCCAGACTTTTTGGCCCAGCCTTCCATCCTGATGCTGGCGGAGAGGTTGGAGCACATGGCCATTTGGGTCGCGCAGCAGCTGAGGCCAGCTGCGGAAGATGACTTCGCCACCTTGATGCATGGCGATCCCAAGGCGATGAACATGTTCCTACCTGCCAAGATGGCGCCGGAAAACAGTAAGGCCTGGTGGCTTCAAACCATGTATGGGCAACCATATGACCACACTTGGGATATATAGGGACGATGATGCATGATTCTCAATGATATACAGTACATATACTGTGAATACATATATATATATATGTAAATTACATATATATATATATGTAATATTATGTAAATTACATATATACATATATATAAATAACACACATATATATATATATATATGTGTGTGTGTGTGTATGTTTGTGTATGCACTGAAAAAATGCTGCTGCTATTGCTTCAAGCAAAACCACAATCGAGGCTCTGATCATCGACTTTCAATGGACCGGTGTGGGCTACGGTGTGGCAGATGTGGCCATGCACTTGCCACACTCTGTTCATGATGATGCCCTGAGGGACGGCGGGGAGGAGAAACTGGTGAGGATGTATTACAACGACCTGATGAGGCAAGAGTTGGTTCTATGATTTTGATTTACCGTGAAACAGATTAAAGCACGAAAAAGTTTGATAAAGTGATGATAGAATGTTAGAGAACCCTCCAAACTGGGAAGTCTGGAGACAGCGTTTGATACAGTATGGGTTTGTATTTCTTAAGAATGTTTTTTGAACAAGGGATGGCAATTTGGGAAAATGATGATAAACCAGTGGATTTTTTGTGGGCTTTGGACATCACCTTTGTGCACATGATCCCCCAGCAGAATGCCCAGACCCCCCAGGGCCTTGGAACAGCGGTTGCCCAAGCCACGCTTGGATGCCTTCACTTTTGACCAAGCATGGCATCTCTATCGTTTAGCCTTCGTGGATTATGCCCGGATGGTCATGTGCAATTTCTTCAAGGGAGCTTCACCAGCTGCCTTCCAGGCCCATGCGCACCGGCCCAATGTGGGTTTTGTATATCGAAATGTCGAGGCATCACTGAATTTCCTGCAGCAACTGGATCAACACCTGCGCTATGTGGAAGAATTCCGTGGGGAGCAACCAGTGACCACGGTGGAAGCCTCGTCGGATCAGTCTTTGCGATGACAAAAAGGGCTGGATGCTGGGAGTGTGGAAACACATACCACGAATGTGTTATCAGTTGTGTTTACATATGTTCACCTGCTGTTGTAAAGTCTTGGAGTCTTAGAGGTTCTTCCCTAGCAGCTGTACGGCACTCTGAGGGAAGAAGAGGCCACACCAGACCGACTCTTGGCTCTGAAAAATGATGCCTGCGGTTTGGACCTGTCAAAGCCAACGTGGACAATGTGGTAAACCCAATAACAAACCATCCATTTGGGGATGATAGTTACCACCCATTCATGGTAATATTAAGGGACTGTTTCCTATAGGGTTTACAACATGGGATCGAAGCGATGCTTTCAGGCTGTTCAGATGGAATCATCGATGATTCCCCACAAGCGGAGCAAGCAGCTCCCAGCAAGCCAGCTCCTAGCAAGCCAGCTCCGCATTCGCTCCAAGCTTAGAAACACCATCAAACGATTGCCACATCATGATGCAGTACCATTGGTGTTAAATTGATTCAAGTTGTACATATCAATGTGTTTATTTCTATTTATTTCCATCCCTGGGATGATGATCCTTGGTCCTTTCGGGTTTCTTCAGGCGGGGTGTCTCAACTAGCAAGCTGCCAAGGCCATCGCATGAGGACCCTGCCGCAGTCGCTGTAGAGGCAGCGGCTCGGACCGCGGGTAGTCCTCCACGGAAGAAGGCGAAGCACTACGCGGGTCCAGGGCTCAGTTGTGGCACACAGTGGCCAGCTGCCTTGATGGCTTGGAATGTTTGTTAAAATGGTCAGGGACCGTCATTGCCATAGGTTAGATGAGGCTTGCAAGGTAATTCAGAGATATTCATTCGGGATGTTTGGAATTTGTAAGAATGCTTGGATGACGTGGCCCCCACCAATGTTAGCAAACAGGAAACGCATAGTTGTCATACCCTGGATGATGAGTGATGTATATCCCATATCTACATATATCTACTGCATCTCCTATGTTGCCACAATGTAACTATTCATTAGTGATTGGGTGACCATGCCCCAGTTTACCTTGGCATCACATAAAATCTGTCATCCGGCAGCTGTAGGTGGGATTCCGGTGGCGAAACCAGCCAGTTCCTCCTTTGCACTGCAGGCAGATCTGAAACGAGAAGGAAAGGTTGATGAATAAACCGCCAGCTGATTGATGTTGCTCACGCTTCCCCATTGTGTAGATAATTTGCGTACATAGATTCAGACAAATGCGCATTCATTTTGGGGATATCCCGGCCAGCCATGTTCGAGTACGGGAGGGTCATGTTTGCAGAAAACCATTAGCATTCGTTGGCAGGTGAGCACCCACTGTCCAGAGGGACTGGAGAGCTTGGCGGAACTGATGGAAGTCTTGTCGGATCTTTCAGACAGCTCCGCGCGGCAGCTGCGTTGCTAAGTTGCAGCTTATTTGGGGCTGGGAAGGGAAGCAGACATGAGGAAAATCCTGCAAAAACACTAAGTCAAAGCCTACAGATCTTGAACGAACCTACCCTGAGTCAGTGCTCTCTGCTGGCAAGGAAAGAAAATAGTAAGGCTGGTACTGACTGGCAGTGGCAGTAGCAGTCATCAGTAGGAGCAACAGCGGCCAGGGCCAGGTTTGTGTGGTGAGGCCGACAGGGTTAGCATCAGGACAACGAGGTCGTTCTTTGAACTGGAATATGTCGGCCGTGTAGGCGCTTGATGAAACAGCTGAAGTGTTAGGCCAAGACAGGAGTGTCAAAGTGTCCGAGAGGCCCAAGGAGATTTTCCAGTGGATTCTAGAAAATTTAGACCCAAGTATATCAAGTATGAATGAGTCAAAACTGCTTGCCTGTTTGGTTTCAACCCATAATGGTATCTACCAGATGTTTGAGTTCTGTGGGATTTTGTGGGGACTTTCATGGACTTTCGATTTAATCTTGCATCTACAGCAGCTACTGTTGCTCCGACTACTTCAGCCTCGCAAGCATTGCAGCACAATGGTGGGGCCCTACCACCTACGTACAAGAATAGCCATTTGTGTTTGTCTGAATAGGGTACTCCCCAAATCAGCTGGTTTAATGAGCATCACTGACTATCCAATGGCCACAGATTTGGGTACCCCCCATTTGTATCCTTTCTGGGTGACTGCATGAGGCCAACAATGTCGCTGCAGTACTGCAGCAGGGCTGCGAATCAGCGTAGGAGATTCAGCCATGGAATGGAGCGGCTCCTCGGCAGAACATGATCGAAAAAATGGTAGACTGATGGTGAGGGCCCAGCAGAACAAAACCCATAAAATCCATCAAAATCCTACAAAGTTAGCTCCCATATTTTCCCACTTCCGTTTTGTAAATTTAGGATCGGATGGCACAAAGCAGCTCAGAGGCAGAACGAAATGACTTTCATAAGCCTTTGCTACTGTACTGCCTCCTGTTCGTCCAGCGAAGAACTCCAGCAATCCGTCCACAATGCTGAAAAAAATGGTTTCATTCTGACCCTATCCTCTTTTCTGGCGCCCAGCAATAACAAGAGCAGCCTCCAAACTACAGAGCTGAGGAGCTGGAAATTTGGTCAATGCGTCCCACCACAGCAGTGACATTTTACCAGTTCTGAAGTCTTTGGCTGCCAGAGCCGTGACAGCTCTCAGCTTGGAGCATGCGGGCTACAAATCGGTCAGTGCCGTGTTTATTCTTGCAAACCTTTGGTTTGGTTGGTTGGTTTGGTTTCGTTTGGTTGGGTTCGTTTGTTTGGTTGGTGGTTTGATGATGTTTCCACTCGTCATCGAATTTCCGCGCTTATCTGGGATGATATTCCAAAAAATCCGACCTAATTTAAACTGACTCGTGAAAATTGGAGGGGTTGGACATCAAATTGCTTTGTTTGACCTTTTCTTTCTTGAAGATGAATTAAGGTAGTGACGCATTAATCTCTTCGTGAATTTGACATGGCTAACACGTTGAAACCACCCTGGCCAGGTGATGTGGAAGTTCGACTCCAATGTGATCAAGCAGGTCTGGATCTATCCCCAAGTCTGGAGTCGCCCTCCTCCGCTCCCGCATCCAATCAGAGGGAGGAAAGCCCTGCTGATGTGCAGCTTCAACAGGACACTCGGGTTTATGTTGGTGATTTGTAAGTTTCCACACTGCCTAATCCAGCATGTGGGGATACATTGGGAATGAGAAGAAATGAATCCATTAGGTCTGATATTTGTTTCTTCCGAAAATCCAAGGAAACAGATCACGACCGGCGTCACGACCTTCCAGATCAAAGGTCTCCTGAAGTCCCAAGCATCGGGAGCCAATCTGATGGCGGCGCTGATCCCGAGCACGACATTCAGATGGGAAGTTTCCTGCCTAGGGCCTGCGGTCATACCTTCTGGGCTGACGGCTGGAAAAAGTCACATTTTTTGGATGCTTGAAGTAGCAAGCTAGACTGGTTAATGCTCATATGTCGACTGCGCAGAGGGTATGTTTCAAGATCTCACCTCTCAGAAAGGACCCTTTTTTTGGTGCTCTCTTGTCGTTAAGTGAGAATGTAGCTGATCCACAAGGGCTCAAAGCACACTTAGACACTTATCCCATAGAAATCGACCATAGCATACGCTACATTTCCAGCATGTTCTAGCTAGTGACAACAAACAAAAAGTGCTCACTGTAAGAACCATGACTCAATACTATATGGAGGTGTCCTAAAATGGTGCTACCCCCAAATCATGAAATTTTGACTCATTGGGCCACGTCAGTATTGAAACCCATGGTGACTTGGGCATAGGGTGCTACAAAGTGCTGAGGCTTCGCCAGTAAGGAGCCTCACCCCGAAGCAGAGAAGGCCCCCCTGCGGAACAGGAGCAGCAAAGGTTCACTGCGACGTCACTGGAATGATGCGTAGGATGGGGGTAACCAGGGGTAACTATCCCAAAAATGGCTTTGATTCAGATTGGTGACTTAGCATAGATATATATAAATATATGTATATATATATATCTGTGTGTGTACATTGTACCCAATTTATATTAATTTATGCATTTATCACAATTTATCCAGATCAGGTGGGGACAGTTTCTAGGGTTTCCCCAATATTTCCCGCGTTTGTGGGACTGTTTCATTCAGCCTGGTGGAGGCTGAGACAGCCACAGCAACCAGACCACATTGGAAAGACCTGCCGGTGTGGGCAGCGGATGTGAACGAGCCTTGGTTTCCTGAAATGTTTGGGGGAATCCATGGGCCGGACTTCTGTCATTTCCCATTTTGATTGGTAATATCGGTCCACATCCGCACGTCAGCTATCCATCCTAGGGGTCAGGCATGCACTTTATCAGATGGAGGTTGCAAAAACCCTTTCATCACAGAGACGGAAGAGACAATCAGATGACTACAAATAGCCTGCGTTCACAACCTATGGTCGGAGTCGGGTGCTGGTTGTTTATGCTGCATGGTATGAAATCAGACAGTCCAAGTGGCACACCTCAGAGTTTGCACATTGATTTTGAAAAAAAGATTGGTATAAAAAGAAAACCACCCCCGCTGACTTTGCTTGGATCACTTTGGAAGCGCAGAATGGAAGACTGACGGCATGCCTTTGCAGCTGCACAAGCACGACCAAGGCAAACACCAGAGAGCTCATGCAACACTGGCGGGGAATCTGCAAGACGTTGCAGAGCCACTTAGCCCTCTTCAGGGGCTGGAGGATGGCTGGAGGAATGTTGCAGAAACATGCAGAAAAAACTCCATAATATGTCTCCATGAACTATGTTTTGACCAGGGCGCATCTATTTTTGTGCCAATGTTTGCTTGAATTGTTCTTTCACTTTGCTTGTTTACATATGTTTATGACTGCCTATGTGGTTAGCATGTTTCATATACTTCGTTCAAGCGGTATATTGTTCGCTGGGCAACAAGGGGAAAAGGTCTGAGCAGACTTTATACGTGGCCATTGGCATCCCGGATATCCCGCCTGAAAAATGGAAGTTACCAGTCACTTTGTCAGTCTCGCAGAGGACCATTTTCCCCTTGCACATTGCCACAGGTCGTTGCATCATATTGCACCCAGGGTGTTTCAATCTTCCAGCCAGCATCATACCTGGGGTGTGGTGATTTTCAGTTCCAGCAACCTTTGCCCACTAAAAACAGTGGATTCTCTTTCCATCAAGGCATGAAATCCACGGGTTTGAGAGCGTGGTATAGCATGTGCCATGGTCCTGAAAGTGAACCTGGCGGGCATCAGCCTTCCGTGACTGCCAGCTTGGATTGCCACGAGACGCGGTTGCACTCAGCAGTTGCCATCTATGGATTGTAATGTGGTAAACCAATGATAAACCATCCCCAATAGAGGTTGGTTCTTGGGTTTATCACATTATGATGGAGACTCCAATTTCTCGTGCGAAAAAGATTGAGATCGGGAAGATGTTTTTTCCCCGCCCAGGTGGATGCCTTCAAAACTCTTCTGGCAAGCCGTGAGTACGAGGTGGGGCAAAGCTGGGGCGATCGGGTAAAAGATTGGCCATCCGGGCATCAGCTACAGTACACAATTCTAGGGATGGAAAGTCCTCTATCTACAGATGTCTTTCCGATATTTTCCTGCTAAACACCGAATGCTTTTCATATTGCCAAGTTTTTTTCTGCAGGTATTTGTGCGCGAATCCCATCTCCCTAATATTGAATACCCTCTAGACTCTGGATGGTCCCAAGTATATACATATATACCATATATATCCTGATATAAGTGTATATAACATTATATAACATATATATATATATATATTCATACATACATACATACATAGAAATGTATGTGTGTAGATCCCTATTAAACACTGGTTTCTCAGGGGTGTTTACTGGGGATGGGATGATCCGACAAAGGTGGTGCATCTTGCCTTGCGAGCCCTTCGGATCTCGACCAGCAAGAGAGTCCCCTCCACACTCCGCGGAGAAGGAGCGAGAGATCGAGCACCGAAACCAGATGGATGATGGATGGGATAGTATTGTTGAATAGTGGTTCATATTGTTTAATATGTTGTACATTTGATCATTGCTGTACATGTTTGCGCCGATTAAGCTGACAGACACAGGCTGAAGTTTGAAGGCTTTCCGATACCAAACGAGATTCAAACAGAAATTCCTCGTCTATGAATAGATTGATAAGTTCCCAGAAATTGGTTATGTCCTGTTGCGTCATGGGGTGCATTCATGAGTGTACCCTGTACCCAGTTCGGCCATTTTGGTCACTTCAATGCTCTTTACCCTTTGGTAAACTAACATAGCTATTGAAAAATGGTGGTTTATAGTGGAGTTTCCCATTAAAAATGGCCATTTTCAATAGCTATGTTAGTTTACCAGAGGGTATACATCTTCTCATCGTTGGGGATCCCTTCTCACATCTGTGGGGTTGTTCACCACCTGCCTCACCAGTCTGGATTTGCTGGTAAAACCACGCCGAAAAATGGAGAGCCATGGTAAAAAAACCACGCTTGCCTTGAAAGGTTTCCCTGTATCCTTAACCTTAGAAACATGAATACTATTTACATACACAAATACATATTTATATATACATATGTCTCACCCAGCACCCAGCCATTACTGGATCATCACCTTCCAGGCCAACTTCCCACGGCTGAGCACTTCAACCGCCTTCTGAGCAGCGTCCAGCGCGTGGCCGGAGCACACTTCAAGGTGGCTCCGCTGGCCGATGCCGAGGAAGAAAAGGTGCCACAGGTGGCTGTGGACAGGTCAAAGTCTCAAATTCATTGGAACTGGAGGATGTCTGTTTGGGCACACGCCCCCTTGCCAAAAATGTATGGTATGATAGTTGTTTGTCCATTTATCTATTTAATTCAATTTATTCATTTGAGTTTACGCTCCACAAATGGATGGTTCAAGATGATTACCAAAGATCAGCCAGGATTCCACCGAGAGCTCCAAGGCGGATCACAGATTGCAACCCTGCAGGCACCCGATCTCCGTGCGAGAGTCCATGTTTTCTTAGGTAGAAATCAATGGGAGAAACAGGCCATTTTCCATCAAATTCCATAGCTACCTTGGATTACCAGAGCGTTTAATGGGTTTTACCAGGAAAAATTACGGAAAAAATTGGGATGAGACGAATTCGACATGGAATACCATCCAAAAAAATTGGATTCAACTGCTTTTGCAGGACCGTCTAAGAATGGGGGTGTACAGCATTCCCAAATGAGGGAATATGAGGACAAACCCTTGGATTTTAAGGTGCGTCTTTCTGGACAACCCTATTTGTTCAAGATCCAAAGCTACACGGTTCATGAATGTTCATGATCTTTATCGCTTCATGGATGTTAATGGTACCAGGCAGGACAAGCCAATACTAAAAGGTACTAAAACGTGGTTGGGGTTTAAATTGTGGGAAACCTTGAACTTCTGCAAACCTGTGAGGTGCCTTGTGTGTCGAAAGTGCGCTGTTGCTACCTCAGGGGGAGTTTGTTGCTCTGTAGATACGGCCCCAGCAAAACACCACAATGATTGGTTTAGGATGCTTGGCTTTGAGCAGAACTGCTTGTTTCAAACAACATGCCAACACCCATGCAGCCCTCCTTATTTTTTGCAGCTCCACCGTAGGCATTGCTATCAGAGTGTTCAATTACTCATGTAAAGTCTAAGGAGAAGGTGGCCTGGAGCGAACGTTCGGTGCAGGCCTGGTTGGAGTTGTTTAGGACTCTGCAGTTTCATATCATTGAAATATTTCATGTTGTTCTACATCATTCCAGTCATTCTTGCGTTTCTTGGCTCAGTGTTGCTTGCTGCTCGCAAACCTTCAATAATAGGATTTATAAGCAAGCCTACCTTTGGATACCTTTGGCATGTTGTTGCCTCTGGCCATAGCTACATACGTAGGTTCTCAGTTACTCATCTAAAACATACCCGCTTATGTAAGGCATGTCGAAAGAGTTGCTCAGGCATGCCCGCTGTGCGACATGAGAGTTCAGTGGCTTGCAGATGAACGGGCGCCCCGGCTTCAAAATGAGTGCCAAGCACAACCACAACGAACAGAACCCTCGGTCAATCAATAGGCACCTGTCATCATTTGTCCAAAAAATCATGCCCCATCAATCTAAAGAATAGACCAGCAAGACAACTGCAAGACATGCCATTTCGTCGCATACCTAATTTCATTGCCTTTCCCCACCAGATTCCGGTCATGAACTGAACTGACCGTCCACCTTGCACGCCAAAGCATTCCGAACACGACACCGTAGGCGTTGATTGCCACTGGCTGGCGGGTGACACGGGAATCTGGTGGCAACAGGAGCGGTTCTTTAAGGCATAGAGCATTCGGCTCGTGCTGGGTTGGGCTTATATGATGGGTGTATTATGGTTGTATTATTATGTTTTATTATTTATGTTATATTGTTGATATTGTTAATAACTGTTACACGATGGTTTACCACATTTTGACTCATATTGCTTCAGGCCACGTGTGCTTTGAATGTTGTAGCTGGGGAAATATCTGTCGGACCATTTCTTAGGGGAGTTGCCATTGTCAACACGGTGGTGAGTTGCCCATATGGTCGGATGGTCAACAATCCTTTGACAGGGATTCATATAATTGCCCACGATATGGATTCCCAGTAATTTGGGATGACCATCAGTGCATCTAGGCGTGAATTGCCTGTCGGTTTACGTTGATTCTGCCTGGTGGAAACGTCAGAGTATGTCATGGTTTGGTGACTGCATCTAGTAAGCCCAACTACAATGCATACTGCATACCTATCCAAAGGAATTTCACCATTTGCCAATATTTGTACCAAATCATTGCGCTTGAAGTGTGCCGATCATGGCCGGCCAGCTTCAGGACGGAAAAGTGTGGAATGTGCGGAGGCCGTTACAGGTGAAGGTGCAGTGACCGGAGAACCAGTTCGTTTCGTTTTAAACGAAATAGAACAGAGACGCAGATAGAAATCACCGTGAAAAATCTCGGATTGAAAACTTCAATATGAAAAGATTTAGAATAAATCAATCCTGGTACATAAATTTCGAATAAGGAATACCTTTCCCACCAACTATTAAATATATATGTATATAATATTATATAATTATGTGTATATATATATATATTTGTAGACAATATAAATATTATATATACATATATACACATATATATTTACATTATGTATACCTATATATATTTTTGTTTGTATTATTATTGTTATATATATATATACATTTTTAATAATAGAAATTTAAAGATATATTGGAATATACTGTGAACGTACTGCATATGGAATATCGTAAGTATTGTTTGATTTTTTTTTTCATAGGGCGCCGCACGTTTAGATTTCTTGACCCCTCGATTTGCGCCCTATATCCCCACAATCGGGGGATTCCAATACTGTCAGTGTTTTTCAATGACTTTGTCAGCATCCAGAAGCCAAAAACGGAACGTGATTGTGGAGCTAATACGTATTTTTATTTCTAGTTCCTGTTGTTTGATTTCTGATGGCTTTGAGGCGAAATATTACTGTAAATATTCACTATAAATTCTTTTCTAAAATTATTAAATAAACTTCCTGAAAACTTAATTATTATATATTATTGTTACGAAAATTAACTTTTACTAATTGAATTCCCTCTTGCTTTAGCAAGGTATTGGGGGCGCAAGAATTTTTAGTTGCGAGAGATGTCTCATTTAATTCCCCCCTAAAAAAATGGTATCTAGGTTGGTTCTAGGGATTGGGTATGTTGTATTCTCTTTTATTTTGTATTTATATTATGTTTTTTTTATTTTTCTTGCCTTTGATATTTTACCTTATTTTTCTTTTTTTTTCTCCTTATTTTCCTCCATCCTTAGTTGCTTCATTCTGGTTTCTGGGGACTTATATAATATGTTGCTTCCCCTTTTGTTCTTCTATATTATTTTATGTTTATTTATAGTATTTTTATTTTTTAATTATTGTTTTTCTTTATTTTGGTTTGTTGCTTTATTTTCCGCTTTATAATTTGTAAGAAAGCCCTAGTTATATGTCGTAAGTTTCTATGGTTTTATGTTATGATGTATAATTTGATATAGGAAAATTTTGTAGGCAGGTCTTGATTTATTTTTTCTATTCCGGTCTTTGTCGTTTCTTCCTTTTTCTTGTTGAATCTTTGAGAAAGGAAGACTGAGAAATGTTCGTTAAATTTTCACTACTTGAAAAAAAAATGAAAAATGCGAGAATCATGGCTGATCTTACTTATTCATCGATTTGATTTCTTTGGTGAAGATCTTTCTTGTTGTAGGCAACTGGTCAAAGGTACTATTCGTTTGCGGGAGATTTTCTGGTCCCTTGTGCCTCATTGACGTATATGCCTCATCCAATTCTTATCATTTGCCCTTCGGACTTCACCGCCGATTTACTTTCTGTCGGGACTCTCAAATGGGATTGCGTTTTGAGAAGCAACAGATGGATTTGAGTATTATAAAGTTGCATGAGTCATAGGCAATATCACGGCAAGGTCTGCTGTATTATTACATAAAACGATACCCTTGTCGAAAAAGTGGGCGCCTCTGTCGGAAACCCCACACTTGTAGCCGGAATTGACCCAATACATAATGTAAATATGCCAAAAGTCCGAAATTTCCCGGCAATTTTCGGACGACTTCCCCCAATTTTCACAGAAATTGGGCGATTTCGGAAATTCCTAAAGTGGCAAATTTCCAGGAAATTTGCTACTTCGGGATTTTGACTGAACCGCGAAATTTTCCCGAAATTTGGTGCTTCGGAATTTTGACTCCACCGGGAAATTTTCTCGAAATTTGAACCGAAGACGCGAGCTTCGGAGCTTCAGAGCTTCACCCTGAAGACGCAAAGCTCCGAAGATGCAAGCTTCAGAGCTTTCAGAGCTTTACCCAGAAGACGCGGAGCTCCGAAGACGGGAGCTTCAGAGCTTCAGAGCTTCACCCTGAAGACGCGAAGCTCCGAAGACAGGAGCTTCAGAGCTTCACGCTGAAGCCGCGAAGCTCCGAAGACGGGAGCTTCAGAGCTTCAGAGCTTCACCCTAAAGATGCGAAGCTCCGAAGACGAGAGCTTCAGAGCTTCAGAGCTTCACCCTGAAGACACGAAGCTCCGAAGACGCGAGCTTCAGAGCTTCAGAGCTTCACCCTGAAGACGCGAAGCTTCGAAAACGCAAGCTTCAGAGCTTGCAGAGCTTCACCCCGAAGATGCGAAGTTCCGGAGACGGGAGCTTCAGAGCTTGCAGATCTTCACCCAGCAAATGCGAAGCTCCGAAGGCGCAAACTTCAGAACGAAGATGCGGAGTCCCGACAACGCAAACATCAGAGAAGCGCCGAAGACGCGAGCTGCAGAGCTTCAGAGCTTCACCCCGAAGACGCGAGCTTCAGACCTTTCAAAGCTTCATCCTGAAGACGCGAAGCTCCGAAGACGGGAGCTTCAGAGCTTCAGCACTTCACCCCAAAGTCGCGAAGCCTCGGCAACGCAAGCTTCAGAGCTTTCAGAGCTTCACCCTGAAGACGCGAAGTTCCGAAGACGGGAGCTTCAGAGCTTCAGAGCTTTACCCCGAAGACGCGAAATTCCGAAGACGCGAGCTTTAGAGCTTTATCCCGAAGACGCGAAGGTCCGAAGACGCGAAGTTCCGAGGACGCGAGCTTCAGAACTTTCAAAGCGGTGCTCCTGGCTGAAAACCTGAGGCTAGTGCCACCCTTTTCAGCCACCAGTATGTTTGGGCATTCCCCAGAGACTCAAGACTTGATCCTCTGACATCGNAGTGCCACCCTTTTCAGCCACCAGTATGTTTGGGCATTCCCCAGAGACTCAAGACTTGATCCTCTGACATCGTGGTAGTGTGTTTTGATGTTAAAATCAGGAACTATAGGTTTTCACCGCTGCAACATGTAAATCCAGAAATTTGGCAGAATGTTGGGCCACCAGGTTTTCAGCCCTGCGCACACCAAATTTGAAGAAAGATGATGACCAGCAGGAAAATTATGTCCATCAAAAACCATCCGGAAAAATGATGACCATAATAGATGTGGTGTCCCCGGATTTCAGCCTTTTGTGTCTTGGAACACTCCTGGCCCTTCCATTGCGAGCTAAATTTCAGGTACTAAAAAAACACGCACGAACTAAGATTTCTAGCACATTTTGAAAAGAAAACGTTCGTTTGTGGAAAAAAAGAGGAGATTGGGTGCTCACCTATGGTGCAGCGTTGTTTCACATTTTTAGAGTAACTTAGCTGACACAACCCCAGTAATTGTCGTGTTGGGCCTTGACCCAAAAATAGGAACCAGGAGTGGCGCAAGTGAATCCTGGACACGGGGGAGCCGAAAGGGATGACCATTCCAATCCAGATCAACTAAAGACTCGATCCACATGATTCAGTTGCCGGCTCCCCAACTTGAATCCCTTCGACTTAGTCAGTTGCAAATCAACTCACTGATAGCCCTTGTCTGATATCCCTGCCAGTCTCAAGCCCAAGTTTTTCACCCCCGCATTGTCCGCGGAATCTCGTGGGACCTGCAGGGTTGATTAACCCAGTCAACTCCTAGATCTTTGAGGGGGGAGTCCAAATCAACCGGGGCAACCAAATATAATATAATTATCATGACATGAAAATCACANGGGTTGATTAACCCAGTCAACTCCTAGATCTTTGAGGGGGGAGTCCAAATCAACCGGGGCAACCAAATATAATATAATTATCATGACATGAAAATCACAAGGTGACATGCACAAAGACTTTTCACATCACATCTTTCAAATCAAATTCCAAACGCTCTATCTCCTTCCAGCATCTGTCAGTTGCCTTTCTCANATCACAAGGTGACATGCACAAAGACTTTTCACATCACATCTTTCAAATCAAATTCCAAACGCTCTATCTCCTTCCAGCATCTGTCAGTTGCCTTTCTCATCTAAGGCTCGCAACTGATCAAAACTAAACGTGTTTCCCCCCAATTTTCAAAACAATACCCCACTCTCCGGCATTCGGCCACACTTCGGTGTTTTGAGTCTTCTGCTGACTCTTTGCATGGCCCACCTAAACGATCTGAAGGAGACATCTGCAGGGNCATTCGGCCACACTTCGGTGTTTTGAGTCTTCTGCTGACTCTTTGCATGGCCCACCTAAACGATCTGAAGGAGACATCTGCAGGGGAGTTGATGATAAATCTTGGGCCCAAGGTATTTAACCCAGAGGGGAGGTCAACACCAAAAAAAGGGATCTATTTGACATTCTCAACGGTCCTGTGCACATTACAATCATTATCAATGGCATTTTCTCAAAACACAAGATTAATATGCCCATATAACATTCACATACCCTTATTAAATCAGATCTGGGGATGATATTTTTTGAGGAATATCCAAGCCATCTATGATGATTGTCATGTGCACAGGACCGTTGAGAATGTCAAATAACAGATCCCTTTTTTCGGTGTTGACATCCCCTCTGGGGTAAATATTTTGGCCCCAAGGTTTATCATCAACTCCCCTGCAGATATCTCCTTCAGATCGTTTAGGTGGGCCATGCAAAGAATCAGCAGAAGACTCAAAACACCGAAGTGTGACGAATGCCGGAGAGTGGGGTGTTGTTTTGAAGATTGTGGGAAGACAGGTTTAATTTTGATCAGTTGCGAGCCTTAGGTGAGAAAGGCAACTGACAGATGCTGGAAGGAGATAGAGCGTTTGGAATTTGATTTGAAAGATGTGATGTGAAAAGTCTTTGTGCATGTCACCTTGTGATNTGTGATTTTCATGTCATGATAATTATATTATATTTGGTTGCCCCGGTTGATTTGGACTCCCCCCTCAAAGATCTAGGAGTTGACTGGGTTAATCAACCCGGCGGGTGGGAAACCGCGCCAGTAAAATCACTGTTTCTGTATCTGGACATGTTTTTTTTTTCAAATTTCTTGGGTTTTGCTGCGATTTTAATGGATTAGAACATCGTTTTGCATCGCAATTACAATGTGTTTGAAAGAAAACAGTGCAATTTCCGCAATTTTACATCATTTTCTCTTATGCCTGGTGCTTGCAACGAAGGTCTAAAATTTGCAAAAATTGCGTTTCGTGGTGGTTTTGGCACGACGGAGCGCGCCTTTTTTCTTCATCCCATTTTGTTCAAGGTCTTCGCNGGCAACCATTCATGGAATGTTCCCAACGATGTTGCCAGCACCTTACATATTTCCAAACTATGGGATTGAAGCGGCCATGTTTCATAGTGTTTACACTGGAGGGTATAGCAAGAGAAGATATCACGACGTAACATCACGCGTGTGTGCAAGTGCAAGAAAAGATCTTACAGCGTAGCATCAAGTGTGTTTGTAAGTGCAAGAGAAGATCTTACAGCGTAGCATCAAGTGTGTTTGCAAGGGCAAGAAAAGATCTTCAGCGTAGCATCAAGTGTGTTTGCAAATGCAAGAGAAGATCTTACAGCGTAGCATCAAGTGTGTGTGTGTGCAAGCGCAAGAGAAGATCTTACAGCGTAGTATTAAGTCTGTGTGCAAGAGAAGTTCTTACAACATAGCAGGACGGGTGCGTGAGTGTGCCCCCCCCCCCACCCCCCCCCACCCCCCCTGTTCCCCACCCCAAAAATAATAACATGTCATGCGGGCACAACTTCTAACTGACGTGCACAACTTCTACCTGACGTGCACAANCCCCCTGTTCCCCACCCCAAAAATAATAACATGTCATGCGGGCACAACTTCTAACTGACGTGCACAACTTCTACCTGACGTGCACAACTTCCAACTGACATGCACAACTTCTAACTGACGTACACAACTTCTAATTGACGTGCACAACTTCTAACTGACGTGCACAACTTCCAATTGACGTGCACAACTTCTACCTGACGTGCACAACTTCTAACTGACGTACACAACTTCTAACTGACGTGCACAACTTCCAACTGATGTGCACAACTTCTACCTGACGTGCACAACTTCTAACTGACGTGCCCAACTTCCAATTGACGTGCACAACTTCTAACTGACGTGCACAACTTCTAATTGACGTGCACAACTTCTAACTGACGTGCAAAAAAAGGCCAAAACGCTGGCTCGGTTATCCACCCGNCTTCTAACTGACGTGCACAACTTCTAATTGACGTGCACAACTTCTAACTGACGTGCAAAAAAAGGCCAAAACGCTGGCTCGGTTATCCACCCGTTGGCTTAATCAACCCTGCAGGTCCCACAAGATTCCGCGGACAACGCGGGGGTGAAAAACTTGGGCTTGAGACTGGCAGGGCTGCTCCGGGAAGTCGAAGGGATTCAAGTTACTGGCAACTGAATCATATGGATCGTCCAGGAGATTGCGGAGTCTTTAGTTGATCTGAATTGGAATGATTGCCCCCCTTTCTGCTCCATTATGTGAATCTGGGGTCGCAGGTTTTCACCACCCGGTGCCTGGGAAAGACTTTTCATATTAGAATGTTGGAACCTAGGTTTTCAACCTTGAATCTACAAGAAACCCAAAAATCACCTAAATGTTAGGCCACCTTTTTAACCCCGGCTTCAGGGACCTTTGTCTCTAGGAATTCAGCCTCTTTTTGTGGTTGCATACCTGGGCGCTAGGCTTAGAGGTACACCTAATGGGGATAGAGCTTCACCCCGACGACGCGAAGCTTCGACGACATAAGCTTCAGAGCGGGAGGCTCAGAGCTTCAGAGCTTCACTCCGAAGACGGGAAGCTCCGAAGACCGGAGCTTTAGAGCCTCACCCTGAAGACGCGAAGCTTCGAAGACGGTAGCTTTAGAGCTGTAGAGTTTCATCCCGCAAATGCGAAGCTCCGAAGACGCGAGCTTTAGAGCTTGAGCATTTCCCCCTGAAGACGAAGCTCCGAAGACGGGAGCTTCAGAGCTTCAGAGAAGACGGGAGCTTCAGAGCTTCAGAATTTCACCCTGAAGATGCGAAGCTCCAAAGACGGCTTCCGAGCTTTACCCCACAAACGCGAAGCTCCGAAGTGGCCAGCTGCAGAACTTTTAGAGCTTCCCCCTGACGATGCGAAGCTCCGAAGACGGGACCTCTAGAGCTTTCGGGCATTTTTTTTGTGTCGGGCATTCTCTAGTATATAATATAACTGAAAAAATGGAATGCACTTTAAGAATTAAATTGAATATATTATGATTGTGATATAGCATGATATTATTTTTTATATATTCGTGTGTGTTTTGCTTAAAAGCTCGGAAATATTCTTGTGCGAAATAATTCCTTATGTGATTGATAATGATTTTTTTGGTGATTTGATTTACCCAGATGGATTACGTTGTGATGAATAAGATTTTATCTATATTTCAAAAATATGGCGATGATAATCGTATATTCCGAAGAGGTACGGTGGGCTTGGGAAAAAAATCTTTAATATAAAGAATATGGAATAATTAAAAATAAGAAAATATGAATTTTGCGTGTGGGGTTATTTTGGGGTAAATTTGGGAAATAAACATTATAATAGAAATTTGGAATTGAACCTTTGAGTCTTGATCTTTAATTACTATATTTGGCCTCTCCTAATTAGCGAGAGGTAGCAGCCGCCGAGTGAAGGGGCAGGGATCTTTGAAATGATAAGGTATGAGGAATTTTAATATAATATGAATTTTTAAGTTTATATAAATATGGTAGAAAATTAATTGGTTTTATATAAATGAATATAATAACTTGAAATTATAAAATATTAATTTAATATTTGATTTATTTAGAATATAGTTAATTGTATATGGGAAAATTATATAAATTATATAAATATATAAATTATGAAATATTTCCTTCCCTTTATTATTTATCCTCCCCTTAAATAATAAAATTAGGGTTTATTTCTGATTTTGGAAAATGAGAAATTGACCAATTTGATTTTAAATTGATTCCCCTAAGAAAATAATTTAAAATGAAAGCCACTATGTGTGGGTTCTACCCCCCTAATATGAAAAATTAGTTAACCCAGGATATTTATTATTAGGATCCGCTTCGAAATTTAATTTTTTATAATATATTAGTTATTTTTTAAATTAATATTTTAATTGATTTTGAAATCGAAAAATATTTTTTTATATTAAGGTCTGATATATATTATCCGCTTCGAAATCTATTTTTTTGCAACGTATTAATTACGTTTAAAATTAGAATTTAATTAATTTCGAAATCGAAAAAATAGTTTTTTAGATTAAGGTCCGGTATTTATTATTAGGGTCCGCTTCGAAATCCAGTTTTTGTAATGTATTAGTTGCGTTTAAAATTTGAATTTAATTGATTTTGAAATCGAAAAATTATTTTTTTATATTAAAATTCGGTATTTATTATTAGGATCTGTTTCGAGATCTAATTTTTTGCAAGATATTAATTGTGATTTTAAATTAGTATTTAATATCCCCCGCTACAATGCCTTTATAAAATGAGTATGTGGGCGTTTATGGCATGATCTTAGAGGATACCATTCTATAAATCCCTATTTGAAGGAAATAGTTCATTCGGATTCGAAAGATGATTTCTTAAATAAACCAACTCATTCTATAAAAAAACGGCTGTGGGGGATATATGTATCCATCCGAAAACAGATAGCTCGTAACCCATGGAAGCATTCCAAAAAAATCAACATGTTCGAATAAAATGCTGGTGAATCCATTCGATAAAAAATATTAAATATCAGGTTCGAATTGAGAAACAAATTTTCTTTCCGAAATCATGCATTCATAAATGCATCCCATAAACCTAGATATATTGCTGTCTTTTGAATCCTTTTGACAGACAATTGGGGAAGTTATCACATTATCTTACATCATTGAGATAAGAATTCACGACCAATCCATTGCCACAATTTTCAATCCATTATATATATGATTATAGAGATATTCAATAAAATTATTCCATATTATTTCCATTATATTCCATTAGCTTGGATCCATTCTAACAATGGCTTAGTGTTCGATCCAAGTTATTTGTTTGACCTGGCGGTTCATTCTATAAAAAATTATGTTGTATTTACCTTGGCATTCGAAATTCATTCCATAAAAATGCAAATATTTGAAGGAATCTAAAGATTCTGAAATTTGTCGACATATTCCATAAATATATTTCCAATTCATTGCATAAAAGAAAATATTAGTCGATTCATTTTATAAACCCAAAATCCTTTATAAAATTGTACAACCACACCTTAAGGCACAATGACAGGGAATGATTTAATTAATTTTAAAATCGAAAGAATAAATCTTTATATTAAGATTCGATATTTATTATTAGGGCCCCCTAACAATAAAGATTTCCCTAATAATAAATCATTTTGAGGTGTTTATTATTAAGAGGGGGGATTTAGTATTGGGGGGAAGGAATTAATCTATCTTGAATATGGATGGGAAATATCTTAAATTTAATATGATTCTAATAATTATTTAATTTAATATATAAATATAAATTGGCAAAATATAATAGGAAAGGAATTTATATAATATATTTTTTATATATGATAAATATTTGGTGAGAAGCAAAGAAATCAAATTATTATTCTTGAAAATTAAAGTTCAGAATGAAATATATTATAATCGATTTTGGATATTAGAAATATATAGGATGTGTTTTTTGAAATTATATCGTAAATGTCTTGAATATTTCTTATATATTATATTATATTTATATTATATTTTCTATTAGATATAATTCGTTATATATATTTTTTTTTTGATAATTATAAGATAATATCGATATTTGCTTATACAGGATTTAATTAAATATATATATATATATGATATTCGCCACTATTCATTTGAAAAATTCTTTATATATATATATATCTATATCTATCTAAATATTTGTTATGTATTTAAAATAATTTATGGATGATAAATATATTAAATCTTAAAAAAAAATGAAATTTTAGAAAATGCAATATGTTGGAATTCTTTGGGGAAGGATCCTATTTAAAAAAATAAAAATAAAAATAATGAAAAATGTATATTGATATTTTTTGAGGGGAGGTCCCATAGAGAACATATTTTTTGGTGGGAGATCCCATAGAGAAGATTTTTAAAAAATATCGAAAAAAAATATTTTGAGATTCTTTGGGAAGGGGTCCCAAAACCAAAAAAAAAGATTGAGAGAATCAAAGAAAATAAAAAAATATATTTGGAAATTCTTGGCTGGACCCCCCCCCCTATCCCCCAAGACCTCTGGAAAATTATTTCTATTTTGGTATTTTCTCGAGATAATCCTTGTTTTTTTTTTCCATGGGCCCCCTGCCCAAAGAGTCCCCAAATATTTTTTGGTTTTCTCGATGTTTTTTTTATTTGTTTGGTTTTCTCCATGGGGCCCCTCCCCGAAAGGTCTCCAAATATTATTGGTTTTCTAGTTTTCTCGATATCTTTTTTTTTGTTTTCTCCATGGGGCCTCTCCCCAAAGAATTTCCAAATATTATTTTGTTTGTTTTTGTTTTCTCCATGCGGTTTCTTCCCAAAGAATTTCTAAATATCTTGTCTTTTCTCGAAATTTCTTTCATTTATTTTAAATTTCAAGTATCAGAACCTCTGGAAAATTGTTTTCTTTCTTTTTCTTTTCGATTCTTATTCTTTCCTCGATATTTTGAGTTTTGTCGTATGACAACAGGACCTATTTATGATTCAGAGCCGTTTAGCTTCAATATTCGACCTCCTTTGTTTTTGCAGCCACAGATATTTTAAGTGGTATTTGAAAGATATATCAAAGGTGTATTAGATGAAATTTATCAAATATATTAGAAATATATTGAATATATATTTTCAAAATCAATAAAATATTCTATTGAAAACAAATTAAATGGCCAATAAAAGGTATATTGACAATATCGCATGGCCAATAAAATTATATATTAAATGATATTAAAGGTATATTCAATGTATTTTGAATGGTATATTAAAGGTATATTAAAGATATTTCCAGGTATATTACAGGAAAATTCAAAGATATATTAAATTGTATATTAAATGGTAAATTAAGATATATTGCAGATTTATTATAAATATATTCAAGGCATATTAAATTATCTATCAAAGGGATATGAATAATAAATTATAAATATATCTAAAATATATTCATATAATATTTCTTGATATATTGGAGATTTATGAAATAATATAAGAAAGGAATATAAAATTGTAAATATTATGCATGTAAAAGGTATTTTGAAGATATTTTATGATATATTAAATGGTATGTTGAAGGATATATTAGATAATATTGAAGAAATATGAAATGGGATATTAGAGATATATTATAGGTATTTTAAATAATATATCAAAAGAATTTAAAGGTATATTGATCTAATATATTTAAGGTATAATATAAGTGTATTTAAGATATATTTATATTATATTAAATTGGATATTAAAGGTATATTAAAGGTATATTAAAGGTATATTGATTGGTATATCAAATGGTATATTAAAGGTATATTGAAAATGTATTAAAAGTATCAAATGGTAGTTAATCTGTGTATTTAATGTTATATTAAAGGTGTAATATTTTATTATATATATTTTTTAGGATTTGTAAAAATGTATATTCAAGATATATGAAGGATATATTGAATAATATATTGAAGGTATATATAATGATATATTAAAAATATATTATAAATATCTTAAATGATATAATTTCTCTTTAACAATATTTTGAAAATATATTATAATTGTATTTAAAATATATTCATATTATATCAAATTATATAATCTTGAAAACATAGGAAATATTATTGAAGATATTGAAGATATATTAAAAATGAATTAAAGATAGAATATAGATATATTCAAGGTATATTCATCGAATATTATACAAATGATATATTTAAGAATTGTAAAATTGTAGATCAAAATATATATTCAAAATATATTCAATTTATATTAAAGGTCTAAATGTCTAAATGATATATGAAATGGCCCATTTGATATGATATATTAATGGTATCTTAAATGGAATATTGATGGTATACTAAATGAAAGATTAGAGGTATGTTAAATGTTGGATTAAATCATATAAAATGGTAAATGATATGTATATTAAAGGTATATTGAAAGGTATATTCAAAGGTATGTAAAAATAATATATTAAATAAATATTGAAGATATATGAAAAATATTAAATGATTATTAGAATTTTAATTTAAGATATATTCAAGATATATTATCTTAAATATATATTAAAAATATATATTAGAATTATATTAAATTCTATATAATATTGAAAATTTGCATTTCCCCATAGTGTCGCGGTTATTTTTATAATGATTGGATTTTTTATTTATCAAGATCAAAATCCAATATCCAGAAATATTGCAAATACCAAGAAAAAATAGCATTCTATCTATATATATCATTTTAAATATCATCACAGTAAAGTATACAAAACCTAAAAATCATTTCAAAATATAAAATCATTTTTTTCCTTGAAAATTAGGTAAAAATATTGTAAATGCAGGTCCTAATACAAAAATGGTAGATCTTGGGGGGGCTAGCATATATATATATATATATATATTTATTTATTTATTCATTAAATATATAAATAATATTTATATATTGAAATGAATTTCAATATATCAATAGATAGAAAATTCATTATATTTGGAAAAAATCATTCAAATAAATGTAATATTGTTTAATTATTCGATATCGAAATAAATGGGACAGGTCCCGTTTCCCGGTCAGTGAGTAGATGGTACCGAGAATGCGCAAACGGAGCATATCTTCAATTTCCGGAAATGAAAAGAAAGATTTGATATCTTGTTATTTTCTATGGATAAAATATTCAAAAAGATCAGAATAAATGGTTCCATTTTAAATTGATCCCTGGTAATTTCCAAAATTTAATTCCTAGGAAAAAATAGGAAAAAATGCGAATAAGTCAATTAATTATTGAATAATTTATTTATTTCATTTGGCCATATGATATTGACCTATATTTAAATTGAATTCCGCTATTTATTTTATTGATTCCTATTCATTTTTTATGATTCTCCAAATTTTGTTGGATCTATCTTCAAAAAAAATTATATTATTTATTCTTGATAGAATATATTGAAATCATCAAAATAAGATTCATTATTCTTAAATAATAATTAATATTCCTTCTTAAAAATTCGTAAAATTAAAATTAGGATTCCGAAAAATATATATATAAATAAAAATATCTTATCAATATTTGAAATTCATTCAAATAATATTTTTCAGGTCAGGAATAAATATCATAATTTTCAATATCGTATTATATATTTTTATATCGGAATATATATATATATAAATAGAATATAGTTATTTCTTTTTTCCTTCCCCATTCTTTATGTTTTTATATTTGTCCTATTCCTCCCTATTCTTAAATAATAATTCCTTATCATTTCGAAGGAAATTCTATTATTTATCTAGATATTTATCTTTATATTTTAATATTCCGTAATATTCTTTTTCTTGGGAAAAAACAGATTTATTATTTATAATTATTTTTCAATCAATTTATGATTTTTGAAATATATTTGAAAAATATCGAAAAAATAGTCTATTTTTATATCTATTATAGATCTATTTTTTTAATATAGTTTTTTTCTTTAAGATAAATAGTATTAAAAAATTAATAAATTCATTTAGAAAAATGAAAATATATCCGAAAAAATATATATAATTGAAAAAAAAAAATATATCAATATAATTTTAAAATTATTTTTTATTTATTTTCCTTCATTTATATTTCATTATTAAAGAAATTTAACTAAAATATAAATATAAATTCAAATATCGATCCAAATATTCATATTATTCTAAAATATATATTTTTTCCATTTTCCAGATTTTTCCTTTATAATTCATAATGAATTAGAATAAAAATATTAAAATAAATATTTCATAATAAAGATATTTATCTAAAAAAAATCAATATAAAATAAAAATATATATTATATAATAAATAGAAATTATATTATTAATATAGCTATATTATTCTATATAATAAAGAAATTAATTTGAAATAATTAAATAAATCTATATCCCTAATTTCCAATATTGAAATTTAATTTTGCCTTTATTAAATTCTCAAAAAAGAATAATATTTTTTTATTAATATTTGTATTTATCCGAATAAAATTATATCGTCCAAAAAATAAGAATTTAGTATATTCATAAACCATATGTAATTTTCATAATTTTTTTTCCCGATAAAGTAGATATTTCGCGGCTAATTCCGAAACGCAAAATATTTTAAATCAAAAATTCAAATGTCCAACGATTCCAGGTTTATATTATAATCCAAAGATATAATTTATTTCATATTTTAAAGAAATAAAAAGATCAATTTTTTATTATTCAAATATTAATAAGAATAATATCGAATAAGATATTTATTTTTCAATATTAAAAGAATTTCAAATGTAGAAACCTAAATTCATATGTTTTTTCATAATTGAAAATATTTTTTATAAATAATAAATCTTTTTCCCCCTATTTAGAAAAATTTTCATAAAGGGAGGGGACTGTTGTGAGCGGCAGAAAATTGCATTTTTTTGTAAATCCTAAGTAAAAATAATCCAGATAAGAACAAATTGCCAAAAAACCAGAAGGTCAGGTGTTTAGTGAGAAGCTCTTGGGTGAAATCTAGCTCCATGCCATCCCCATGCAAAACCATAGTTTTTGTTTAAGAGTCACCTTGTGAATTGTATTACCCTTATTGAATGCAATGTAGTAGATCCATCAGAGTCAAGAGATAAAGGATCATTTTAAATATACAGAATTCAGGAATGACTATATTGAAATATATGTGCACCAAAATAGCACGTGGTTTTCTCAAAAATGCAGAATTTCCCTCAAAAGAAGTACAGCCTTCCTTTGAAAGGGATATATGTTCCTGTAATATGTAGCATGAATTTGATATATTGTATTCCTGTTCTAAATGTAATATTAAATACGACTATGAAATCTCCCCTGCTTGCAAAGAAGCATTTGCCATTCTTTTGCAATTTTCCTTTGAGAAAAGTCAATGTTTCTTCAACAAGCAATTTCCCTACAAATTATGGAGGAATCCTTTAAAAGATGCAGCATTCCCTTTGAAAAAGGACACTTTTCTTCCAAATGATATAGTATCCCTTCAAATAGGCAACTATCCTGCACCATATGTAGTATGTTTTTTATTGCAGTGACTGTTTTAGTATGCAGAATCTAGGTCAAAAAGCGCAATGCATCAACACAATATTCCCTGAAAATCCTGTAAAAATGATTATATTGCTTACAAATGACAATTATTCTATCAGACAATATGGCATTCTTTGGATCAAAGAAGCCATGTTCCAGCAAAAATGGAATAGATTTTTCTTGGCGCATGTAGTATTCCTATTGGAAAGGTTCAATTTTCCTTGTTTATTGTATTCTTAAGACCAGATCTTTCTCTAAAGGAAATATTTCTTCTATCTGATATGAAAGAATTGTGCATTCTTCTTAATCAATTATGTCCATGATTTTGCAGAAGGTATTTCCCAAAATGATGCCTGATATTCCAAAGGAATTTCATATCCTTTCAGAAAGAGTGCTACATATGCAAAAGGATTCCATGTTGGAATAAATTGCAATTATATTAAGATAATATTCTATCACTCTGTCTCTCACTCAGGGAGGTTGAATAATTTGAAGAACAAAGAATATATTTTACATATTCTTTCAAGCAATACCATACTCTTTTGATAAAGGGACCCTTGATAAAAGGACCACTATATACACAAAAGAACACCATCTTGAAATTTGAAATGATGGTTTCATGTTTGANACCATACTCTTTTGATAAAGGGACCCTTGATAAAAGGACCACTATATACACAAAAGAACACCATCTTGAAATTTGAAATGATGGTTTCATGTTTGAGGGGATATTGCACCTTTTCAAAGAGATGATGCATTTTCTTGAAGGGATATATTCCAGATAGTTAAGAGAAATTCTCTTCAAAGAATGCCATGATTACTAGAACAGATCACCGCATATATACATGAAATTGAATTTGAAATGGTTGGAATTGTCAGTAGAAGGCTCCCTGTTTTCTATGCAGTTCTGTATGTGTTGAAGGTCCTTTTCAAAATATTATATATTGCATTCTTTAAAATAGAAGTTGCAAAATTTCAAAAGAAATGCCCAAAGTCAGGCCGCACTCTCCTTATGGAATATCACGTTCGTAAAAAAATACGGCTTGGATTCATAGATTTTGGGTGATTGTATGNCCGCACTCTCCTTATGGAATATCACGTTCGTAAAAAAATACGGCTTGGATTCATAGATTTTGGGTGATTGTATGCAAAAAATGCTGAACCCATATCCTAGGTGTACTTTGCTTGTTTTATTTTGTTTCAATTAATGCGGTATTTTTCGAAAAGTGCCTAATCTTCAGAAAGCTAGATGAAATACAAAATTGCTCTCTGAGTATCTGATTTTATCCCAATTTGGGGACAAGAAGGCCGGAACTAAGTGCCGGAGTCATGAANTGAGTATCTGATTTTATCCCAATTTGGGGACAAGAAGGCCGGAACTAAGTGCCGGAGTCATGAAGTAGAAGGTTCTGATCTGGATTAATCAGGATTAATTCAGAATAATCAGGATCAGGTCAAAACCTCAAGAAACCCAAAAAAAACAAAAAAAACAAAAAAACCAAAGATTTGCCAACTAGTCCAGAAGTCAGAGTAGTTGTGGAAACATTGGTTTTTTTGGTTTTTTGTTTTTTTTGGTATTTTTGATTTTTTTTGTTTTTTTGGTTTTTTTGATTTGGATTAATCAGCATTAATCATAATTAATCTTAGTGACAATAAGACAGACCAGAGATGACCAGAGCATTGGGGCGCCAGACACATGCTTTTTGTGAAGAGGTGTACTATACTAAAGTTTAGCTCGGAAACTAGAGTTTAGCTCGGAAGGCCTGTTGCGAGTGGGGATTTCATCATAGTGATCTTCCCCAAAAGCTCGAAATCCACCGCTCACAACAATCCTTTCCATTCATAAAATATCTTTAATCAATTTCCAAAAATACAATATTATATTTTCCATAAATAAATTAAAAAAAATCAAAATATTTTTTCTTTATCAATTTTCTTTATTTTATTGTTTTTCGTGCAATTATAAATCAAAATATAATTATAATTTTATTTCTATAAATATTTCAAATTATTAATTTTACGAAAATTTTACAATAGAATACAATTTTCTCTATTTCTTTCTTATTTTTTTAATATTTCATTAAATATAGATATTAATTAAAAATTCATATATTTTTATAAAATAAAATTATATATCAAAATTTAAAATCCTTCAAAAATTAGGATCTTTTTTCCAAAATTGCTTAGTGGAAATATTCTCATAAAATTCCTTGCAAATATAAAAATATAGTCAACAGAAAATATAAGATCATACGGAAAAAAGAAAAATCCTTAAGATAATAGAAATAAAAATCTCGTAATTTATTTTGTCTTCATTTTTCATCCTTTCTCCTCCATTATTTATGTTTTATTAGCCGTCTTCCATCCTCCGTCCTCCTCCTCCAACCTCTATCCTCCATCCTCCGTGCTCTCTTTCGTCTTCCGGCCTCCGTCCTCCGTCCTTCGTCTCTCAATCCTTCGCAATGCGCCCTTCACCCTTCGTCCTTTTTTTTCTTCGGTCATCCGCCCTCCGTCCTCCGCCCTCCGTCGTCCGTCCTCTGTCCTCTGTCCTCTGTTGTCCCCCGTCCTGATTCCTGCGTCCTGCATCCTCCATCCTCCGTTCTCCATCCTTCGTCCTCCGTCATCCATCCTGCATCCTTCTTCTTCTGTCTTCCGTCCTCCATCATTCGTCTTCCAGCCTCCGTTCTCCGTCCTCCGTCTTCCGCCCTTCGTCCTTCATCTTCCGTCATCCGTCCTGCGTCCGCCGCCCTCTGTCCTCTGTCCTCTGTCCTCTGTCCTCCGTCTTTCATCCTCGGTCCTCCGTCCCTCCGCCCTGCATCCTCCGTCCTCCGTCTCTGTCTTCCGTCCTCGGTCTTTTGTCCTCGGTCCCGTCCTCTATCCTTCGTCCTCCATCCTTCGTCCTTCCTCTTCCATGCTTTGTTTTTCGTCGTTCAGTGCCGGTCATCCGTGCTTCGTCCCCTGCCATCCGTCCTCCATCCTTCGTCGTCCGGCCTTCGTCTTACATACTTCGTCTTGAATATGCCGTCATCCGTCCTCCTCCCTCCAACCTCCGTTCTTTGTTCTCTTCATCCAAGCGCTTCTCCGTCCACCATCCTCCGTTCTCTGCTTCCGAGCTCCGTCCTGCATCCGGCATCCTGCGCCCTGCGTCCTCCGTCCGCCGCCCTCCGTCCGCCGCCCTCCGTCCTCCGTCCTCTGTCCTCCATCCTTCCTCCTCCGTCCTTCGTCCTGCCTCAATCCTTCGTCTTCCGGGATGGACCTGGGGGAATCGAACGAGCGTCACGGAATTGCGAAGCGGTACAGGCGCTGGGAGAGCCAAGCCAAAATCCCAAAAAAAAAAAAGAAACACTTTTTTTGGAACCGCAAAAATTCGAAAGCCCAAAAATGTCGACTGTTTTTGGAAGTCGTCAATAATTTGACCCAAGCATTATTCGCAGGAGTATTCGCAGAGGCTAAAAGAGTATCTGAGAGAAGTTCCAAAAAATGTCGGCTTTTTTGGGATTTCCGGCAGTCGCATCGCGCGCGCATGCGGGCAGTCCTACCCCGGGCCGTAATATTGCCAGTGATAATTTAAGGTGTTTTTTGAGAAATATGATTTTGATAAATGAAAAAATGAAGATACAAAATGACATAGTTAAAATGAATATGAAAACAAATTCATAACATTGTAGATATTAATATCATACATATCTATATTTGATATAACTTCATATTGTTTCTTATATTTAAAGAATAACATAAATTAGATTAGTTTAATTTTTAGATAGTTTTTAATTGGGAATTCTTCCAGAGATTTCAGCCATGTTGCTAGCAAGTCAACATAGCTCTAGTGAAGGAAACCAGGCTTTCCATTTCAACCACCTTTATCTTTTTAGTGTATGATAAATGATAACCACTCCTTGTCAAATAAATTCAAATAACATATAAAAAGCCTTTCGCGCGTGAAACCGTGGCAGGCAGCGCACGCAACTTTGAATTGCGCACTACCATCTTTGAATATATGAACAAAGTGTCGCGCATTTTCTGCGCTCGTAAGATTTTCTTTGTTCCTTGATTTGGACCCAACACCATCCAATTGAAGACGGTTGCGACACTTCCATGCTCCACACATCTCCTTTCATGATATTACAGTCCCTCCAGTTGACAATGTGATGCAAACTGCAAAAAAGCAATGCAAATTTACGCATTGCTAAGTCAGTCTTGGCATGGTCTCTTCTCATTCCAGAAGCTGCGCAAGCACCCTGATCATTTGGGTGTGTGGAAGAACGCAAGGGGGCCATGGGGCACGCCCCGAAAAGACTGGTGGTTCAACATGGAAAAGGAGCCCCGGGTGGACAGTCGGTGATTTTGGGTAAGTGCAACAGTAACATGTTACAAGTCCCGTTCAAAACGTTTGCCTCTCATTGATGTGCAAACTTCTAAATGGTAGCCCGGAAATTTGGCTATAACTTGGGCGCATACATTTCGGGAAAAGTCTACAGCCAGGAAAGTAAGGTTAAGTTGAACTGACAAAGCGACTCTGGGAGTTTCTCCATACTCTTGATCCCCACATCAATGGCCTTGCTTTCGAAGCGACCCGTAAGATCAGGGGTCAAACATCCAAAATATCATGGATCTTCAACTCATTCCAGGTCCCCTAGACAGGTAGCGCTCGGCCCAAGGTTTTTGCTTGGACAGGCTCCGGAATCTCGGGGCTGTGGACAACACATTGCAATGATATCCGCGCCATTTTTGTAGAATGTCTGAAGATGTCATAGAGACATTGATTATTTTGACATGTCACTGGCTTTGCTCAGAGAAATTTTGACGTATTTCTCAGAGAACTTCTAGGCTCAGAGAAATCAAATGTACATAGTGGTGGTTCTGTCACCTTTTGATGTAGAGTTTTCCATTCAATCTGACGAAATGTCAGATTCTCACTGAAAGTGCATATCCAGACGAGTCAAGACTGAGATCGTGGACAATCCAACCCCCAACTCTGGATCAAAACACTTCAAACCCTGGTGCCCGCTCATTGACATCAAAATAGCGATTCATCATGCATTTATCCCGCCTCAAGCATGGCTCTTCAAGCGTTGCCTTGGCGTTACGAAAAAATGTGGGGAGACCCGGGTACACCCTCGGTAATTTGCTATGGAAAATTGCCGATTTGCAGAAAATTCACCCATTCAAATAGTGATTTTCCATAGCCAATTTAGATTACCAGAATTCTTTGCGGGAAATCAGACATCCATCAGGGAAAAAAATCAGTGCCAGCCTACCTTCTCCCTTCAGGGATTCGTCGGAAAAACCGACCTATGACTGGCTGGTGGTTAATCCATCCCAAAGCATTAGGGTTGAAATGGGTTGAACATGTTTGTAAAAAATGAGACCACCAAGACCACCAAGACCACCAAGACCACCAAGACCACCAAGACCACCAACCACATAAGTTCTTGCAACTTGGATCTGCCAATCTTTGGAGTTTCGCCGTGGACCGACTCAGGCCGCAACTGTTGCGCTTTGAAGAGTTCCACCACACGCTGAGCTGTATCCGGCCTCATGCCCAGGTGGTGGGGTATTGAGTCCTATTGGGGAATGACCATTTGGATGCCCTTTTATGATCAGATCTACCTCGTATCAAAGACTCTCAAAGACTCTCAAGTATTCAGTTTCAATATTCCAGCTGCCACAACTCGAGCAGGGACTGGGATCACTTGCGCACCTAGAAATTGTGTCACTTGCGCACCTGACCAAATGGCGTCACTTGCGCACCTAGAAATGGTGTTACTCGCGCACCTNACTTGGCGAAGATCTTGCAGAAGCGCCTTAGATGTTGCATGGTTTTAATTGCCAGAGATGTCCAAAAGTTCACACCCTCCTAAGAACAAACAAATGTGAGCGGTGCAAAAGCGATCCGAACATGGCTCAAAGATGAAAGAGGTGCACAAGCGAGAAAAAAACCACTTCCGACACTACCTGAGAATTCACAGGATTTCGCANAAAGAGGTGCACAAGCGAGAAAAAAACCACTTCCGACACTACCTGAGAATTCACAGGATTTCGCATCATATCACGAGACAGAGGAGATGTTCAGGTGCATAAGCGAGAAAATTTCCAGGTGCATAAGCGAGAAAATTTCCAGGTGCACAAGCGATCCCCATGCCACTCGAGCATCGAAGTGTGTGTCAATCTGATACACCAAGGGCCTTGAGCCACGATGGCATTCAACACGGTTTCCTAAGTAGAATTCCTGTGCATGGATGTTTTCAAAAAAAAGGGAGGCACCAAACATCTAAGACTTTATGGTCTGCTGTAGCCACTGTAGTCGGAGAAACTGTTCTGGTTGAAGTATCTGCTAGCTGGTGGACGGCTGTTATCATCCTCGTTCAAGCGTTGTTCTTATAGATTGTCAGACCCACTCTGATACTAGATATTATCCCATCGTATCCTATATAATATATTTCAACAGTATGATTCCAATTCCAATAGATAATCTCATAGAATGCTTCCAATAATTATGATGCTAGACAAGAGATTGTTCCACATATACTGTATCCGCATTATCTATTTATTACCTGTGATATCCCAATAATTCTCGGTGAAACCCTACCATCGACATCTCTGAGCTCTCGGCTGAAGCCCGAAACGGGGCCGAGACTGTACAAAGTGGCCATGCATCTTCGAATCCTCCTTCCAGGGGCAAAAGACTTGGAATCAATCTGACAGCGGGTTAAGGTAACAGAGACAGGCAGCACCCATCAGAAATGTGGATAGAATGGATACATGGATTGTTTTAGGAACCGAAAATCAGGATATCTCAACAAATCCCAAATGGTTTTCACCATGAATCAAGGCTCAGCTTTGCTGTATTTGCCACCAACGACCCCAGACCCCGGGCCCAAAGCTTCCTCGTTAAGGGGCCAATCATCCAAGGCCACCCAAGTACTTGGTTTGAACTTTGTGACCTGCAGAGCTAGCGCTGTTACTTTCGCTGTTTCCAAAGGACCAATAAAATCTGTGTGGAAAAGCAAGGCCTGAGATGGCTGAGACTTTCGATTCATGTCCCCTTTGGCAATCCACTGGTTCTACGGGATGTTTCGAATCCCAGTCTTCCCATCAGGATCCACACCCACGCGAGGATTTCTCGGCTACGGTGAAATTGAGCCAGGTTCGGCGTCCGTCCGATTGGAGGACCCAACCTAAGAAATGCACGGCGGAGCTCCAGCACCCATGGACCATGGTTTCTGTCCACAACCTTCATCATCCACCTACTGGTCTTCAGGATGAAAAGCAATCCTGGAAAACAAGAGTCATCTTGGATAATCATCAGAATATCTAAATCAGTTTCAAATTCTTGAAACATTCATCGTTTCCAAGACGGCCACCCAAATTCTCGAAGTTTTTCCTGCCACTCCCCGCGCAGGAGCTGGATTTGGCATGGTCGATGGGTGGTGTGTTTGACAACTGCCCCACCAAAACAGGTCAAATTTGCTGTTTATCTGTGAATGTCAAGCAATCTCACCCTTTTCTTGATCCGGTCCTCATGGATAATGCCTTCCCATCATACCCAGGGATGATAGTCGAATGACTCAATCCCCAAACAAATGGATGCTCCCAATTTCATGTGAAAGCTGGATGCCCACCCTGATGGTGTTTTTACTAAATGGAATACGTTCCGCCATACAAAATGTATTTATGTGTATAGATGTGTATATATATATATATACCTACGAAATCCTCAGGCCATAATAATGGTCTGAATGCATTCAGGCTGAACATTTAGCCTGAACCCATATTTTTAGCCCGAGCTAAAAAAATAGCCCGAGGCACTTTGCGCAAAAAGTGCTGGTTCAATGGTATTGAGATCAATTTCACATGTTGAATGTCTTGGATAAGGGGGTGCATAATTNGCAAAAAGTGCTGGTTCAATGGTATTGAGATCAATTTCACATGTTGAATGTCTTGGATAAGGGGGTGCATAATTCAGAAATCCCAGAAGAAACTGTCCCGTACAGGCAATATCATGCAACCTCCCTGCAGATCAGCAATGTCAGAAGCACAAAGCAGAAGTCCGGTCAGCTGATGATTGGTAAATCTGACTGGCTTCCATCCCCAAACCATAATTTTGCATTCAAAGATGATTCTGGGACATGGCGATAAGTAATTCAATCATTCTTTGAATTCGAAACAAAATCATGAAAATTCAGGATTTGAACCTTAACAAAAATCATAAAAAATCTGAAAATTTTGATTTTCGGCATTTTGTGCCCGATTAGTGCGATTTTTTGCCCGATTAGTGCGATTTTTTGCCCGAGTTTTTCATGAAAATGTTTGTGCATTGATCAAATTCAGCCCGATTTTTTCATAAATTCAGGTTTGCAATTCCAAACCAAGTTTGAAATCCCAGGGGCCCAAACCAGTATACTGGAAATAAGATGCTTCATGAACCTGTGCAAAGCTGGCAAGATATGGCTTTTACCACCAACACACTTCAAGCATCTTCAAGCGTGCCACAGTGTCGTGACTTTTTGGATTCTGAATTGTTGAGCTAGTTGTTTGATCTAGCTTCTACCGGAAGAGAAAGGATGCTGCAAGCATTGGGATGGCAGTAGTTTTTGGGTTCTTTCCTGATTTGAGCCTGACTTCTTACCGAATTCAGGTTGAGATTCCCTGAGATCACCCTCAGACCGAAATTTCAGTCTGAGACCCTAAAAGTCGGTTTTTCCTCTTCAGGCTGAAATTATGTCCTGTTGGAGTTCCTAGGTATATATATATATACACATTATTTAGGTATGTATCTGTTTACTTATTCATGTATGTACGTAGTGTATAGATTTATATACACATGTCACATCAAAATGCTTCCACCAGTGGGTTCCTCCACAAAGCGACGTGCAGAGGGATCCAATCTCCATGCAGTGGAGAGGCAAATGGAAGCCCCAGTAGCCTGTGATTCGCGGGGTCCAAAGGTGGTCTTGAAAAAGGGGCACTCTAACAACGGCCAACAAAAACGACGGTCTTATATGTGACCAATACAACTGTGGAATACTGTGGATGTGATCAACCAAGAATCCACCGTTCCATAGGGGCAGGAGCGGAAAGCCATCCTTTAGACACACTCTCCTTTTGAAAACAAATTAGGGCCGTCAGCCTTTACCACGTCGGCCACAAGCGCCTCAGTAGCACCAGAACATCGCAGTGTGCTGGCTACAGTATATCAACTTGGTCCATTAAAAGTGGCGGATACTCAACTACTCCAAACCAAGAATCGTTTCCCGGCGTAAAATTGCGCATACTCGTTGCTAGATTTGATTGAGGGGGTCCGGAAACCTTCCAAGAAAAGCAAAGAAGCAAGAATCCCAAGTACAACAGACCCATTTCAGCAAAGGCCAAAAAGTAGAATCCATGCTTGGATCACCCTTGGTTTGCAATCCTCTGAGCTGCCAGCCAGACAGCCAGTGGCAAACTGCTGGCGCGGATGCCGCGCCTGCTGTAGCGGACAAACACATCGCATTGATGTCAATATCATGGACCAACAGCCTCACAAGACTCGCACAAACTGAGAATATCAACTATCAACCTGTTTTTTCAGAAACCCCTACGGTTTTTGTTCACCATATGAGACACTGATTTGGATTTGTCTGAAAATATGGTTTCGAAAATCCCAGGGTTGATCATGTTCGCCATGAAAACTGCCAGTTTGTGGTATGTCCTTTCTTGACAGACCGATTTTGTTGGTTAGAATCCCATCTTTGTCAAAAATGCGGGAAAAAACCATGTTCACAACCAGTTAAGTACCTATCAATTCCACAATGCTTAAATCCGACTGTTTGATGATAAAGCCCTTCTGTTTGATGTTTGTTACATCCCCAATTGGTCAAAAGCCCATCTGCCATGAATCGGAATCCACCTGCACAGGGTGGAGAACACCATCCACATCCAGAAACAGGACCTGCGGCGGTGGCACAGGATCCTCTTGGTTGAAGGGGATCATTGGATTGGGTGAGGGTAAAATTTCTTGGAGACCAAAACTTGGGTCCAAACATGGGGAACCTTTTTTTGGGCAAGTGTTATTGGAAAAATGATGATCAACTAACAGATTCTGTGGTATCTGATTCTTCCAATCTTCAAGCAAACTCATTTAGAGAAAACTATGCTTTGTATCATCAAGCACGTGCATTTGTTTCCCTGAAGCTAAGTCTAAGGAAAAAACAACTCCTGGCTCAGCATCAGCGTTGATCTTCTTTCACTAGCAAAATGTCCTCCCATTCTGATGATCATGTTTACTTTTTCTATCTGGTTGGGGCCAAAGCTGTTTTTGCGGTTAAATTACAATTTATATTGCCAAAATCATCGTAAATCCCCATCTTCGCTGCCTGAAAGCCCCATTTCACATCTGGCATCCGGGCCTATCTGGAAAACTCGCATGATACTCCTATCTTAAGTTAAGACGAGGATTGCAAGTTCAGAGATGATAATCCCCAATTGATACTGGGTAGTAGAACCCCCGAACTCATCCTCAACCAGCAGGGCTTGGATCAAAACCCTGGCAACCTGGTACCGCCAAAAATGACTCAGCTGCTAAAGACAGCTTCATCCCCATTTTTCATAATGGATTTTGATAAGATAAGCCCAATGCCGGAAACCGTCTCCAATGGAGGTTTATGGCATTTACCATCTTCAGATTGGGTTCTGCACCCACCACTACCATAATAATGTAATACCTATGAATACCATCAACATTAGCTATATGATTGATGGTTAAGAATACTATCAATTGGTATCAATCCATCAATCCATCACCAACATCCTGAGTTCCGGACAGCCGGCAGACCTTCAACCCGCGGAGGCTCCTTCTTCCGAGCCTCGCTGCGGGTCTCCCCGCGTCCGCCAAGCCTTGGTGCAGAGCTTACGGCCTTTTTTCCCAACCCAGAAATTGCCTTTTTGAGGGAAAAAATTGCCATAGAAGATTTTGCTTCATCGTTTTCACATATTTTTACCCCATACCCTTATGATCCTTCGATTTTGGTTGCCACTTATGGGATCATGCCGCGACCCTTCTTTCCAAAATGGGACTCTCAGTCCATTGAAGTTTTACCAGTTGTGTATCGCCACGGATTTGCCGCTGGCAACATGGTCCCCCACGATCTTTGTAAGCTTTGGCTTCGCGGTGTCGGCACCTGTATCCGTGTCTTGTCCACATGTTGGTCATTATTTCCCAACAGTTGGAACCCAACGAATTGTCTCTTTGATTCTCTACTCCAATGAGATGAGGCTTTCAAGTAGCAAATGCTAGCATTTGAAGCTGCAGCCAAGGGCTGGCACAGTGCCCAGCACAACCTCTCCGTAAATCTCACATTTCCCAAACGTCCCAACAAGGCAAGACGCTCATACATTCAACCCAACAGGCCCAACAGGCAGAAACCATGCCTGGCTACCCTTCAACATCCCATTTCAAAAAGAGATTCCAGATGCTTCCAATTTCTAGTTCCAATACTATATTTTCTCAAAAAGAAAACATATTTTTTCCTCCAAAAATACTGTCCAAAAAAGTTGACCCATCGGCCCACTGGCCCCTCCGGCACCTGGCGGCCGCAAGAGGTGCTTCGTGGTCGATCCACCGCAGGGAGTGAGGGATCACGACCTGAGGCCTGCGAGTCGTTTGCCGTAGTGTGGTTTGGGACATGTTTTCCAACGGAAAACCCATCGTTCCTATTCACATATGATATAGATAGACGGATCCCTGTAGATTTCACCTTCATGTTTAGTAGGTGAGTGCTCAAAGAAGGGGGTGGTCTAAAGAAAGTGTGAGTCTTGGGCGCCTTGGGCCCCTAAAAAATTGATCTAACGCAACGTCATTTTGATGAAAAGAAATACAATTTTGGGGTATGAAGTATCTTCGAAACATCGAATGACAATTGATTGGAATTTGTTTTCCGTTCTCAGAAAAACCGTGTTTGGTCGTCCACTATCCCCATCCCCTGCTGACAATCCCAGGTCTGATTTTTGCCTGCGAGGTTCAAAAATTGAAACATACCAAATTCTGAGTATGTGAATTTCTCAACATGCTGTTTTTGTTGACTCTATTTGTTTCAGCTGTGGGACATTCTCGGAGAACATTAACGACCGCGCCACAACGAGAGCGATCTGACGCGCACAAAGCCACGAGAGGGTTGCGCGAGCACACGTTAGATTTTCACAAAACGTTGCGCACGCCACGAAATATGTAAAAAACGACTTTTTACCTAGGTCTCAGCGACTTTTTTGTCGAGGTCACGCCTTCCACACGGATGCAATGTCCTGCGCCTGCCACACAAAAAAACGTTTCAGACCTCATATGTACTGTCCCGGCTGTCCCACGCCTGCCACACGAAATGCACATAGCTCAAAAAACGAGCATGACACCTTTGGAAAAGGCACATCGCGTCGCAATCTTGTGCGGGCCTGCAAAGTCGAAACGCACATGGACATGTCACAAGGGAACTTTTATGCGAGAATTTGCAGCAAGAATGCCGGTGCCCAAAACGAGCAAAATCTGCGACCACCACTTTGTGCGAGCCTGCACAGTCGAAACGCGCATGGACATTCAACAAGAGCCACTTTATGCGAGAATTTACAGGTAAAATGCCGCCGCCCAGATGGAGCACCCTGATCAAGCACCGGCCTTTATATACTACGACCGTAAGAACCCCTCAGTTTGGACACATTGTTTGGGGAAAAAAACATGATGTCCCAGGAGAGGAAAAAAACAGCATGACATCACTGAGTCGTCAATCCATCATGAACAATAACATCGCAGCACTATATCATCATCCTAGATAAATAGATAGTCATACAGGTCATACATAGATAAGTAGATTTAGCTCTAGATATTAATCATAGACATAGAAAATCATACATAATCATAGATATTCTTAGATCATCATGGATCATCATAGACAATCATAGATAGTCATAGACAATCATAGATATATGTTGCACAGCTCTTGATCCTCCACAAATCAGCTGCGCCATGCTGCACCTGTGACACCGATCTTCTCCTTGGAGGGGTTGGCGCCGGCGACGCGGACAGGATGGCCATGGCTTTTCACCCGTCAGGAGGCTGCCTTGCTCTCCATTCTGGTCACTTATATACATATATATACATATATATTATATATACTTATATACATATATATATAACTTATAACATATATATATACTTCTTATACATCTATATTCCAGTGTGTATTTATATTTACACCTAAGATTTGATATCTAATTTGATATTGATAAAAAGGCCCAAGGAATCCATATCATGATTTTTTAAGTTGAAAAGTCGGCATCAACTTCTGGTGCAACACACGAGACATCTTGAAGAAAAGGCGTTTTACTTGCACTTGCGGTTTGGACTCATTTGTTGTTGTCATCCGCTACGAAATTCCTAGCCAATCGTTTTGAGCCAGAGATTCGAGCAAAGCGTTCATGGCAGCCATTCAAACACAAACAGAAACTTCGTCCACTAGTATCAGTTGGTACATAGGGGTTTCTCATAAGAATGTCCCAGGTGAGCTTGGCAGCTTGGGCCGATTGGGACAAACTGACCACAGCAGTCTTTGTAGAGCTCCAAGTTGCTAGCATCAATAGAGTCAACAGGCCACTTTTCCACACAAATCCAGATGTCTAAACATCTGTGTGTCTGTGTCTATGTATGCGTCACAAGCCAACATAAACACGGAGAACGAAGACGATCTTCAAAGTCCAAGCTTCTTGTTTTTAATCTCTGCGTCTGTCTTCATGGTCTTTGAGGTGGAAAAGATCGTGGGCTGCAAGGATTGAGACCATAAACTAAGGAACAGCACCAGGCTTCCCGTTTGGGGCGCCAAAAGAAAGAATAGTGATTGGATCAAAGTTGAATTCACTCGGGATCACCATGCTTCCAGGGTCTGCAATGGTCCGCAATCCTTGCACCCTGCGGGTTCCTCAGTGAAACTGATTCTACCACTCCGTGACCTGGGTCAGCGCAGAAGCCCGCGCATCACTTGGATGTGTCCAGACATGGTTCGGATACCCCAAATCTCTTTTTGGTGCTCCTTCTAACATATCAACCCATAGGTGTAGGCAGTCCGGGGGTGATATCAAGATATAACGTCAACCTCGGGATGTTATTGACCCCTTGGCAGATGAATCACGAGGGTGTCTTAGCAATATATGACCACGTTTTTTCCAGTGAACCCCCCGACTTTAATCAACCAGGGTTGACGAATAGTTGTCAATCTCCATCAATATCCCCATTGAATACTTAAATCTATCCATTGTATAGTCATGAATGGTATCAAAAACCATCACGTGGGTATATGACACAAAACCCCATGTGATCATGAGTAGCAAACAATCCCGAAAGAAAAGATAGAAAAGATTCGAAAGGCTAAAAATCATTAAGAAAAATCCAGATCACACAGTATCAAATCCATTCAAAAACCCATCAAAAACCATGAAAAACCATGGGAAGACTGTCAAAAATCCATCGAAAATCATTTGAGCCCAGGTACGGTCCAACCACCTGATCCCCCTCCAACTTGGACGGAGCCCGGCGCCGCAACGGGCAAGGCCTTCGGAGCCGCCTCCTGGGGCGCTTGTTCTGCGGACGCTTCCCATGGGATTTTTCTGGGGAAAATCTAGGGAAAATCTATGAAAATCTGGGGAAAATCTATGAAAATCTAGGGATTTCCAAGAGAAACTCAGGAAATCATGATGATTTCTGGACATGTTCGATGGAACTGTTGGATTTCGGGTGGATTTCTTGTGATTTGGAAATGGGATGAATGTGGATATGGGGATTCTTTGGTGATTTCCAGAGAAAATGTGGGTGTCTATAGGAATGTCCACTTCCATATTGTATTATATAGCCCATGTAAGACTTGGATGCTCCTTTATGAAGAAAATTGAATGGAAGAGATGACTGTTGCAAATAGAAGAGTGGCACCTACCTGGTGGTATATCCCTATTCATTCGCTCCTTGGTTGGTGACTACTGTAACTACCTGTTTTTGCACTGGGTGTGGTCAAGACCTCTCTGTGACGAGCTCCGTCCTTCTTTTTCTGACCTTTCTGCTTTCCCTTTCCTTTCCTGCTCCTCAAAGGAATGCCAAAGTCTCAGCGGGTAGCATTTGGCAACCAAACAAGTTTTGAAGAAAACTACGCTTTGCTTAGAATTGGAAACCCTCCACCAGCCATATCAGTTCAAAAATGAAGAAACACTGTCACATCAATGGCCATATTCGATGCACACTGCTCTGGGTCTGTCCGGGCACTTTGGGGGATTTGAGAGTCTGCCACCTGCAAACGAGCTCTCTGCCTCACATGGATTTCTAACACTTGCATCATGTTCCCTCATGTTTGTTCTATATCTGCTCTATTTGGCAGACTGCTTCAAATCATTTCGGGGACACGTCCATGTTGGTATGGTTTTCAGCTATTGAACCCCAAAAATTGATGGTTTTTGATACCCAAGAATGACCAAACCCCTATTTTGATCATCGACTTGGAGTTACAGTGCGGGTTATTTATATGTCAAACCATGGTCATAATGGTCATAACCTCCATAATTATAAGTATAGCCTCTATAATTATGACCAACCCCCAATGTTGACCATCAAATTGCTAAAAGAGTTATTAATACGCCATACGCCAATTTGACACCCAAGAAATCAATAGAAAATCAATATAAATCATATATCTTGACATCGAAAATGGATGGTTTGATACGGTTTGATGCTCTAAAAATGTGTAGTTTCACATCCTTCCAATGGTTCCAATGGTCCACTGTTCAACGTAGACCCATGACCTGCTTCTGCTTCTTCGATCCAGAGCAGCTCGTCTTCTTCGAATGCTGCTGCTGTCGGTGCTGCACTCCTCGGGTGAAAAATGTTGAAATTTGGGGATACTTAATTCACTGGGTATCAATGTGATTCAATTTATGGATTTTGGTGGGGGAAACCATCATGTCTTTGGTACTGAGTGGTCTTCGATATGTGCGGAGCTAGAACAAAGCAGTTTTACCTTGCCTTTCCTCACGATAGTGGCTCCAGAGTACAATCGATAGGAAATGTGCTTCCCCTGCCATTTCACTTGGCATCTGGGGACCACAACGCGTCCATTCACTCCATAACGCTGAGTTCGGAACGCTCCGAGCAGCGCTTCGGCTTTTAGGCCTGCGACAACCAAATTTCAGCAGTGGAGGTAGCTGATTGTTTTTCTGCAAGATGGTGAATCGGAGCATGCTCACATGTTTCAGACATATGACCTACATGAAGCTTGAAATCGAAAGCTGCTGAGAGGTCAGGCCTCTCTTCAACAGGACTGTCTGCATCGCTGTCTGATTGGTTGACGTACTTATCATCTGCACCTTGAGGGTTGAAAAGCACACATTGGCCCCTGCAAACATCAGGCGCAAACGATGGGCATGGGCATTGATCAAGTAGATTGACTTTATTTGATATTCACAGCTATCTTTCGCTTCACCGCTACTTTTTGAAGTATCTGGACCCGAAGTTGGACGCATTGGTCCACGAATGACCGGCTGCATCATTGCAAGAGCGGGGACATGGGCAATTTGGAACCCCCTTCGGTTGGGTACGCAACCTTGAAGGATCGTATATTTGGAGAGATCTTTCAGTTTGTAAATAGTTTAGATTGCAAACTGTGAAGATGTCTCAACATGAGGCGGCCCAGGGTCTATGTTCGCCGCCAGAAACCTTCTGTGTTTGGGTGTTTTCATGGTCGACCTTACCCCATCCTCAGCGTTTCAAGCATCAGACTCTTCTTCTTGCCACCATCCATGAGGGTCTTGGCCAGCTTGCAAAGAGTGGCGGAGGGCTGGTGCGACATCCTGGGTTGCCAGTGTGGGAAAAAAGGGACGCACCAGGGAGCAATGTCTGCAAATTTTTGCTGAGATTGATTTCGAAACTTTGATGAAAAAAATCGACCATGAATCCTTCCAACATCAGCGTTGCACCAAGTTCCCAAGTTCCAACATGTTCCAACATGTTCCAACATGTTCCAACATGTTCCGTCACTATCTCAGCATCGTTCCACAGTAACGCGGATCCAGGCACGCCAGGGTCTTTTCCAAGTGTAGCATGACTTCCTCCACATCCTCTGCCCGCTTTTCAGCGATCTCCCGCAACTTGGATTTCGCATCCTGCGACCGACTGCGGAGATGGCATCTGTGGACCCAGTCGGTTGAGAAAATCGTGGTCCCTGCGATTTCACGACCATAAAGTCAGGAGCTCCCAGGAACATGCGAAGCGCTGGAACCAGGTCCTTGTCCAACTTGAACCTGATGAATTGGCTCCGGTGGAGCTCACTTCCGAAAAATGATGCAACACAATCCACATATAGTGTCGAGATCGCTCTGAAATATGGAAAAAGAATCAACTCAAGGTCACAAGAAACAGGTCAATGGGAATCAAAATTATCCCAAAAAATGTTTTCTTTTTCAACAATGATCAGCCCATCTATGTTCCCCCCACCTCTGTGCCAGCGCTTTGGCTGTGGTCACATCCGGAATTTGCTTCAGCTCCCCTGGAACCAGCAGAGCTAAAGCCCTTATTGGTGCAGGAAAATCTACCGGAAACCATGTTTCTTTTGCCCCAATTAAAGGGGGTTCTAGTAGATGTTCTTATCAAGCAATTCTAGGGATGTCACCCGAACTGTCTTCGCTTCCCCCCTCCTCATTTTGTCATGGTTTCCATTCCCATGTATCCTGGTTTCCATCGCAAAACAGTTCGTATTAATGAATGATCATCCAAAAAATTATGGAATCGTATCATATACACATGTATATCAATACATTATTGTTAAGGTGTGTATATAATAAAGATATAAGAATGCTCCCCATATGACCCTTCTGAATTTCATCCCCCATTGCCTTCCAGGACTTTGCCGATGAGAAGGGTTGCGGTGGCCGAAGGCCTGGGGGTTACGGGGGTTACGTGGGTTACGTGGTGGGTTATGGTCATCACACCATAAAAGTGGCAAATCCAAACAGAATGAGAATAAATACACTCATCATTAATCATCAATCATCATAAATCATCATAAATCATCATGAATCCCTATGAGTGGATTGATGATCATCCCCCCAGAACCGAGCAGTTACCCAAGTCTTGAAAATGACACATATGGCAAAACATCAAACTGAGGAAGGTTGCAGGTGAAGAATGGATTGACCGCAAGCAGTGTTGAGAATGCGTCCATTAAAATGCCAGCCAACACAAATCCAAACCTTTTCTACAAATTAGAGCAGAGTTTCAAGAAAAAAACGACGCTGTCCAAGCAAGTGTTGATTAGCTGGCTATCTCCAAACAGTTTCAAAATTGACCAAAATAGATGCTTGGATTGGAATTCCTGCCACGCTCCTGTCACACTCCCATCCCATCCCTTCCTCTCACAGCAACTCGCCTCTTACAAAGACTGAGATGCTGCTCAAGTCGATTGAAGTCCTCCATCTGTGTCTTCTTTCTCCTAACCCTGCAGGGCTTTTGGCTTTGGGCACCCAGCATGGAGAGACCAAGAGTCATTGAGACAGAACGACATAAATGGAAAGATAATCAGACATGGCAATGGGAAAGCTTCTATAAATGAAATTCTAATGCAAAAATCATTTATACATTGTGATTTTCCATTGCCAATTTGATTACGAGAGGGCAACTGGTTTTGTGAGGTCAGTTCAGTCTTTCGACTCGAGAAACTCTACCGTTTCACAGCCAGGCAGATTCCAGGAATTTCGCTGCGCGTTTTCGCGCACAAGCCTCAACTCAGTGAGGCGAGAAACCACACGAGTGTCCTGAGGAAAGGGGTTTCATCCCAAGACATGGGGATGTGAGTGGTAAAAATGAGTAGGGAAGGCCTCCCACCGAAAAGTGGGAATTTGACCAACTATTGCTGGTTCCAACCTGTACCCACAAGGCAACTGGACCCAATGTTCCTTACCATACAAGGGATGGGCCTTCATTGATGCAATTCGACCCGCGCGACGCAAAGTGAATCTCGTTTCATGTAATCTGGTTTCAAGAATGGGACACAGATGACACAGGCTTCCAGGTCCTTGAAGGTGCTTATCTCAATTCTCTGGTATGTGTTTGTGTTTTCCCACAGCCAAAACTCAGGTAAACACCTTGTGAGTTGGGGAGGTCTGGAAATATCGTCTAAGATCTAAGATCCGTTTTGTCCAACAGCAACCAGCACAAGCCGCCGGTGTATGATCATTCTTCCCATGAAATGGCAATTTCATGGCATGGAGATACCCCCTTTTTCAGACACACCCATATGGCAAAATCAAAAACTGTGACTTTTGAGACCCATCCCTCACAAAACTCTGGCCATTTCCGAGCTTCCAAGTTGTACCTCGTGGCCAGACGCTCGATGTTGCGATCAGGCTTCACCTGACGTTGGGGTTTCCCAAGTCACTGGCACCCAATGGTCCAACGTGGTGCTGGGTAAACCATAATAGTCCACTAAACTGAACTAAGGACATCTGGAGATGATTGCCCTTACTAACCATCAATTTGCCCAAATGGTGGATTCGCTCCAAAGAAAAAGGACCAAGTTTGAGGCTGCATTGGACTGCCGATTTATTCCGATGCATAGCCACTGCTACTTGAAATCATCCTGAATTGAATCATGCACAAACCACTGCATTGGTCATTCCTGAAATTAGTTGGTTACATTTTCGAAAACAGTCGTTGAAATGGAAACAATACCAAAAAGAAGATCACTTGATCATCACAAAACTGGGTATTCTACAACATCTACTGTTTTTTCTCAAGTTTTTGTTGATCATTGACATTGAATAATTATCCACTTGTTGTTATCAAGAATGGATCATCCACGCATCAACATCACAACCCAAATGGGTGTGTGTCTGAAAATCGAGACAATCTGCAGTATCACCAAATCCATTGGATTCTCATACATTTTCCCTATCATTTTCCCCATTATTTCATGGCCATTTTGGTGGTATACTGTACCCTAAATGACCTCCGGCAATAACTGTGCAGGGCCGCTGGAACCTTGCCCACGAACTGACCACACTCCATCTCTCCCAACTTAGCCACCAGGAGTCCTACATTGACGGCTACGATCCGTTTTTTGCATTTCGGCTTTTCTACCACGAACTATCCAATTTTGGGGCTCAAATTTGACCCATGTCCAGATTACTTTACTGCAAATTCAAGTGATGTCTTCATCTCAGAAGTCTATTTGAGAGGCGTCAAGATTCCGCTTGGGTGGGTTTCAGACGGTTCCCAGTTGTGATGGCACTATCAAGATAACGTGCTGTATTCCTTCAGGACAGTACCGAAGCAGTATTCCTCGACAATAGGCAGCCCGCTGTGAAAGGATGCAATGTTTTTTTCAAAAAAAACACCGTATTTATAACATGCCTTTTTACATGTGGAATAATTTCTCTGAAATGTGTTGATTCCTTTTGGAAAAGTGTAGTTTTTCTTAGAAGCAGCTTTCATTTGAAAGATGCAGTATTATTTTTCTTTCAATCAAGTATTGCTTTCATTACAGGAATTGCTGTCTTTTTGAAAAGAAGTGCGTTCTATTTCAAACACGCAAAAAATCGCCGTGTTCTTTAGGACAGGATTTTTGTTTAGCACAATGCCTCAAAAAGACGCAGAATTTCTTGCAATAGTGCCTCATGAAAAAACACCATTCTTTTCAGACAGCACAATATCCCTGTAAAGAAACTGCATTTGATTAACAAAAGGTTCACACCCAGTTTTTCACACAAAAAAAATAGATGCCACCGAATGCCACCAATTTTCAACCATGTCATTGATGTCATGATCCATGTTTCTCAGGTCGCTCCTGTGGGGCTTCGTGCCTGCTCCAGAACCTCATAGAGTTTGGCCAGATCCTGGAGTCATTTTTCACATGCCATGTTTTTGTTCATGGAAATCAGCCACAACAACGTTGGGATACAAAACAAAAATGACAGTCAAATGCGCTGCACCTACTAGTGTCAAGATCGGTTTCTCTGAAAATACGGTACCCCATATTCCAATCGATTCTCCTCATTTTCCCCATGAAAATACATTAAAATGGCCATCAAATGGGTATCAACATGACCTTATCAATCAAGGTTGATCCGATCTTTTCAGGGGCACCAAATCGCGCCTGGTCTTTGGTATCTTTCCGTCTCCCTTGGTGCAGAACGGCCACAGAGCTCTCACCAAAGCTTGGGCAATCACCATTTTTCACAGTCATATCACCAAATGATGACGAATTCCGACGAATTTCCATTCAGAAGCTAGTTTTCAATGCTTCCAACTCCCTCAAATTGGAATCGAGACTTGATTTCTCAAAGATGAAAATGCATGGAAGGAAATAGTCTTAGCCCTGACAAAACAAACTGTTCTTTGCACTATGTATGCAATGGTTGATCAGTGGAGATGGAATGGAGGTCACAACCCCAACTGTAATTTGTCACTTCAAGGTTTTCCCCCAAGCCATCCAAGTGTCTCATGAGCTCGTCAAGCCGTACCAGCCACCGGTCTTCGATGTTGAAATGATCACCCAGTTTTCCTAAGCGAAAATAAGGTGCACAAATTGGGGAATTTCTGAGGGATGGACTTATGGGGTGTTGAACCACCAAAAGTGGAAGATTTATGCAAATTCTCCCCAAGGTTCATCAATGCACCAACCTATTCACTCAGCCACTGGTGACCTCCGATTTTGGAGGTTAAGAACCCAGGAAAGTCCAACTCCGGCGTTTGGTTCACCAACCTTTGGGGTCGTCTCAAAGTGGGAAAGGCCTTCAGGGAAAATTGTGATAAGCCATGAATGACTAAAAAAAGTTGAACCCTGATAAACCCTAGGATCTTGCGCTTCCCCAGTTTGAGACAAAGCCAAATCTTCATCTGGGATCGTCTCAGGCCTGCTGCCAGGATTCGAACATCTGGATCCAGCAAATCAGGATTCACATCCTCCTCCAACAGCGCACGTTCCCATGGATTGTGACCCAATGGAAACCGGTCCTCAGGTAGTACTTTCCTTCTAATTCAAACTGTTTGCAAACTAGAATATCAGCTATTTTTAGGTATGTAAATTATTTACAACTGGGCCATTTTCCATTGCTAGGTTGAATTATCAAAGAGTATAGACAAAACATCAGAAGATCTAGAGCCAGTCACAGCCACCAATCCACATTTTAGGTCGTACATCCCCACATCATATTTATGTGCTGACTATATATCACATTAAATTCCATTCTCCCTGTCACAATCAATCAGCTGACATCCCCAACTCAATTGCTGGCTACATGCTGTCTAAGGCTCTGTATTCCCATGTGTGATCCTACCACATTTTACTATGGAAAATCCTCATTTTTAATGGGAAAATCCACGATTTCTATGGCCATTTTCAATAGCAAACTGTGAGTTCTCCAGAGGGTACAATCCCATGACTTCACCTGGCACTGCTGGCAGTTGCGGGCGCCTTCTCGTCACCTTGCGAGGGCTCTGGCACCGGCGAGGCGGATCCTCAGGGCGAAGGCTGGAGGTGTCCGAAGGGGGGAACCCAAACCATCCAAGTTCTTGGTGATTGATGATCAAATGGGAAAACCCATGGAGTTTGGGGGTTTCCCATATTCTAGGAAACCTCCAAATGATGCTGATGCTGATTGTGTCCAAATGTCGCTTTGGTGATGGACTTTTGGATCTCTTGTTCTTTGCAGCCGCCATAGCACCTGCCATCATCATCATCCTCGGCCCCCAGGACGCTTGCATCGTCTCGGATGCCAATGATGGCGCTTCAAACATAGTTCCATCCAAATTTTGGCTTGTCTGAAATTAGGGGATAGCGCAAACCCCAGTATTCAAATCCATAGCGGTTCAAAACAGCGCGTCTCTCCCTGCCAAATGGACCCTGGATACCAGCGAAATTACCATTCTGACCATAGAGGTTTTGGTGGAACACATTTCCACACCAAGTCACATCGGATTGGGCATCATCGCCATCCCTAGGTTCACACTGATGAGAGGTCAATCACTGGTCACGCAAGTGGATATAAAACCACAGTTCAACTTGCGGAGATTGAAATTCCATGGTTCTGCCTTTGAAATTGTGCAAATTCGTGCCATGTCTCATGCCCTTCCTGAAGGATTGGTCGAACATTCTTGCAGGTGAGGCACCCATGCCACCCATCATCGGCATATTCATGTTCGACGGCGACATATTCGACGACATGCACGGCTGCATGTTCATGCCATTCATGCCATTCATGCCGTTCATGCTGTTCATGCCGTTCATGCCGTTCATGCCGTTCATGCCGTTCATGCCACCGGATGTACCCTGAGACATTCCCATGCTCGAAGACATGCTTGGGGACAGCCCAGATGACATCCCGGACTGCATGCCAGTCATGCCTCCTGACATTCCGGGAGACATTCCCATGCCAGAAGACATGCTTGGGGTCATGCCAGATGACATACCGGACTGCATGCCAGTCATGTTTCCTGACATTCGCGGAGACATTCCCATGCCGGAAGACATGCTTGGAGACATGCCAGCTGACATCCCTGGTTGCATGCCGGCTGACATTCCTCCGGACATGTTCATGCCCATCATGGGCATTTGACCCATCATCTGGCCCATGTTGCCCATACCTCAGGGCGGCAAGAATTCAGACAAAACTGGTTTTACAGTCGCAGCCACCACGGTTTTCAAGAAAACACGTCGCAACTTGGCGCCAAACCCATCCCTCCTTGCATGCACCCAGGCCCATTCGGCATACAACCTGCAATGTCGGGACATGGAGATTGAGATTAGTATGGCAATTGGTTAAAAGGAAAAGGTCAAAAAAAATGAAACGTTGGCAATTTTCCCGCAACCTGTTGATAAATGACATTTAATGTCCACAACTAGAGGAATTCGAACATCGACCAATGGAAAATCCACCATTTCTGTACTGATCCAAATCAGAGTGCCATATTTACTATAATTTTATCTATAAATGTACTATAATATACCCATGTTTTCCATTATTGTTTATTCAATATCCCAAATCCAGAAATACCCAAATCATATTCATGTTGGTGACATGTCCCTGCGAAATAACCACTTTGACTGATCTTTGACATATCCCGTTACATTCCCCATTATACATCTCCATTATGTATCCCCCTGTATCCCTATTTTGTTGGTTGAGTCCATGTGAAATTGGTATTCCTGGTTGTTTTCCCATGAAACCCCATGTTATTGGTAGAATCCCCATGAAATGTCCATGTTGATAGTGTTCATCCCTATTAATCCGCATTGATCCCTAAGGTTGGTGTTGATATCCTTCCCCCACAGCACAGTGACGGCTCCGCTGCCTCCACATGCCATGTTTGGCTGCATGCTACCTCCGCTCTACAGCCGGGGGTTTCAGTGATACATAGGGACATACGGACAAGTCCTACTCAGCGCCCCCGATCCTGTATTCCATAGTTACGGGGCATGTTGGGGGCCCTGACCATATAGTACATTTACACAATTTGTATGTGTATATATATATATATCTCTCTCTCGACCTATCGATCTATCTATCTATCCATCTATCTGTCCATCTATGTATGTATCTATTTTTTTCTCTCTATCTATCTATCTATCTATCTATCTATCTATCTGTCTATCTGTCTATCTATCTATCTATGTATCTATCTATCTTTTTTCTCTCTATCTATCTATCTATCTATCTATCTATCTATCTATCTATCTCCCTATCTACCATGAACATACACATATACATAGAATAATATATATATATATACATATATATATATGGGGTCTTCTCCAAATTCCTTTACCCGGATTCGGTCGCAAATCACCATCACTGCGTTTTTACAGGACTCCACCTTCAAACTTCAATTGCCTGAGCAAGCCTCAAATATGGATGAAAAAGATCGTGAATGATTAATTCCCACCAAAATCCTTGACACGTATCAAGCGCACGGCCGTTTTAGCTGGAGCTGCTAAAACTACTGGNNACACCCTGCATGGTTCCTTTGCTTGGTCTAAGCCCATATATCCAGTTGCTGCTACTACCAGCTGGAAGCAAACAGTGCTCTTGCGTTTTCAAGTACGGTCACTTGACCAGCGGGCAACTGCGTATTCTTGGGGCAATTGTCTAGCGCGGATCTAGCGCGGATCTAGCGCCAGAACTACGTTTAGCCTAGCCGTTAAAACATGAAAAACAAT